>VDFB02074419.1:0-50159 GCA_007258455.2 Sequoia sempervirens
CAGCTTTGCTAAGATATGTGCACTTGAATGCAACTTTTGGGATTCTTGATCTGCTTCGTCGATACCAGAATTAACTCTGTCTCTGTGCGCACATCGTGATAGAGTGCCTTCAAAATCCTTATGAAGGGTTGTTTCCAATACATGGCCGATATGAGAATTGGATATCATGCGTGGAGGCGTGGATGGAGTGTGTTTAGGGATAAAAGATGGATTGGTTGATAGTTTGGAACCTTTGACTCTCCAAACTTGGGAAGATGAGCAATGATGGGTGGATACGGAAGTGTGCATGGAATTAGGACCAACCACTTGATACACTTTGTACGTAGCTTGAAAAGCTTGCTTTTTCTTTTGTGGACATCTTTGATGGATACTTTTCCCTTTCTTATTTTTCCCCATAGTTTCTTTGACTGATGGAGTTTGATAGGGATAATGTTTCTTTGTATGTTTTGGTATCCATGCGTATTTGATTTGTCCATTATGCTTATCATCTTCTTTCGATTTGATAACGTTCTTTGTGCTTTGATTCAAATCTTTCTTTTGATGTTGGTCCGAATTCGTGGATGGGATGATGGGTGGATGAAGATTCGCGACGTGGCTAGTTGTAGTATTGGCAATGGTTTCACCATAAAGATTCTTCGTGCTCCCTATGTTGACGTTTGCTTGAGATGAAGTTGCCCCCAATATTGTGGAAGTAGCACCTTCGTGCTTTGATTCTTCTTGTTTCGAGAGCTCCTGTTTAGAGTACATTCTTCGATAAATGACCATCGTAGGTGACATTGTTTCAATTTGTCCCTCTACTAACTCTGGATTATCTTGTTCCATCTGACCTGCTTCCTTGAGTGGATAATGCTGGATATATTCATACTTGATGTCCTTAGTCTGAATTTGGGATATATCTGATCCTGATGTTGATAACTTAGTTTGACTGTAGGAGTTGACAATCTGCTCTTTGTGTGTAACAAAATTTTGTTCTAGATGAAGATCATCTATGTGTCCATCCATAGAAAGCATCTCATAGGTAGATGGAGGAGTATGTGCTACATGGATATGATCGTCTTGCATAGATAAGAGAGTATCCATTAGATTATTGTCGTATCTTGAAGATACAAATTCTTGATCTTCAATGATTTCGGAGTTGCATTCGACATGCCTTGGATCAAGTTCTTGACATGGATCAGTTTCAAAGGATGGATTGCTTACAAAGGGATCTTGGATGTCGTTATTAGACATGGTAAGTAGTTCAATATCCTCAAGTGTCGAGTTCAGGGTTCCTTCAGTATCTATAACCATGAGGTCGAAGGGGGTCAACATGTCTTGGAAATGACCATTGCTAGACCTTATTGGAAGATTTTGATCATGCTTTGAGATAAAATTTTGAGATATGTCCTCTAACTCATAAGGTGATGTAGAGACATTTTCAACATGATCATTGGTCGATGGTTCGTGCATTATGTCAATAGGATCAAATAATCCTAACACTCCTTGAAATAGATCACTAAAAAGTGGCTCTTGATGTATGGTGAGTTGATTGTCGAACGGGGTTAAAACATCTTCAAGGTGTTCATCGATGGAGAGATCTTGATCATTTCTTTCAACAATTGTGGTGAAGGGATTTCTAATGTTTTCAACCATAAGGTCGAATGATGTTGACATTTCTTGGATTGGATCATTGTTGGTTGGTGGAATTTGATCATTATTGAAAAGTGACTCTTGACATATGTTGATTTGATCATTGGATGAAGTAGACATAGCTTCAAAGTGCTCAGTGATGGATTGATCTCGATCCTTGTTCTCAACAGTTGTGATTTTTTGTGCTTGTGCTTGTGTTTTTTGGGTAGCTTGAGAGGCTTGGGAAACTTGAGAGGCTTGTTGCACTTGTTGAGCTTGTGTTGCTTGTTGCGTGGCTAGATATTGTTGGAATCCCCTTTGAAAAGCAGCTTGTAATTCTGCGTTGTATTGGCTTGATGTGGTGGAAGTTGGTGGTGGTGGGGGTGGTGGTGTATTTGGAATCATGTTGGATGTAGTGACAAGTGTTTGAGATACACTCGAAGTGATCATAGAAGTGAGGGGTTGAGATGTGATGGGTGTGAGAGTGGTGGTTGGAATGATCAAAGTGATGGGGATGGTTGGAATGACCGAGGTGATAGGCCCTTGGGAGACCATGTTTTGATTTGGGATCAACATTGTTTCTTGATTGAATACCATATGTTGGCGCGATGTTGATGGTATACTCAAAGGATTTGATGTGATGGCTTGATTGGTGTTAGGTGGATTGATTTGGATGGAGTGATTGGCACTAGGTAAAGGGAGAATCCCCAAACCAAGGAATGATGTTGATATGGGTAATGGTGGTGGAGATGTCTCTTGGCGTAATGAATCAACTATTTTGGTAAGTGTAGCAATTTGATCTAGCCAAATTTGTTCTTGATTTCGATCTTGACTCCCTTGATATAGTTGATTTGGTTTTTGTGCATGCAGATTTGGAGTGTGTACTTGTGTTTGATTTTGGACAATGTTCTGATTGGGATGACACTCAGATTTGGCATGATAGGTTGAAATTGACCATTGTTGATGTTTGGAATCTTTGTATGATTTGCAAATGTATTTATCCCAAAGTTTTCCGGATTCATGTTTCAAAAACTTGTACTTGGTACATTTTCATTTGGTATGTAGTGATTTGGTGGGATGATGTTGTTTGTTTGAAGGCTCATGCTTTGATTTTTTGGTTGACAGACTTTTGGATTTAGATCTATCATCAGGAAATGTGTTCCAATCTTTGACTTGGGCATACTCACATTTGTTGTGCCATCGACATTTTTAGAAGGTAATGATCCCATGTATGGATTGTATAAGCGTGAGTGTTGATAATCAATTGGTGTTGTGAGGCTTTGATAGCTTAGTTGACTTGGATTACTCATGATGTATGGATCAAGTTTGTATTCCATGTTCTCCTTGTGTTTTGACCTTGTTGCAAAAGTGACCTCTAAGGTTCTTAGGACTAATAATGAGATGAAGGATGAGAGGTGTAAATGATATGAGTGATGAATGTTTAGGAACTTTGGATCAATGCTAGACTTAGGGTTTGATTTTGATTGGTTTGATTTGGATAATGAACTTGTAAACCCTAAGATGTTGGATGTGATCTTAGGATGAATTTGCTCAAAGGATTGCTAATTCAATTAAATGTATGAGAAAGGATGCATTCCCATACACCTAACTAAACAAGATAATTTTGATTTTAATGATTTACCCAAGTCTAGAATGATGTTTCCAAAGCTCTAAAGTTGTTTGGTGGGATGGATTTTGATAAGTGTTTGGATGGATGAAGTGTTTGAGTTGCTCCTAAATGAACCTAGGAAGGACTTGTTTACTAGGCCAAGATAGTGAAGAACATGCCTTTCTCTAAGAGTAATTCAAAATCAAAAGACCAATGTTTGCATGAAAACCATACGACCAAAAGATGCCAAGCACATGTGTGGGGTCCAATCGATTTAATCTTTTCTTAATGGATTATTTTTACCACAAACACACTCTTGGTTAGATTTTGAATCTAGATGTCTAATGTCTCAACTTTCCCCTTATCCCACAAAGTGTATTATGCAGAAACCAAATTGAGATGAAATCCAAATGCTTAGATGCCTCTAAGGACACAAATCCCAAGGGCAAGCAATAACATGTGAACTTGTTCAAAGATATTTGTCTCTCCTAAAGGGTTTGCAATTTTGACGATTCATTGAATGTGGGTTTTCAAATGTTTTCGATAAAAGCACTGTGTTTTCAAACAATGTAATATCCTAGCTCAATTGGTACGTTTTTCTTAGTGGGCTTGCCTCATGCCCTTCGTAGTAGAAGAGATGATTTTACATGCAACCAATGGATAAAATATAAAGGTATGTTAAGAATGAAGTCTTAACCTCTATATTTTAACCAAGATCAGACATGGCAAGTAACTTCTTGGAATCCAAGTTCCAATGCACCACTTTGATAAACTCGTTGAATGGACTGGTTGGCAACTACAAACAAGGTTCTTAATGACACAACATCGGGGACATGGCACCTTGCGAGCATCCAACAAGCCACTAAAGGCTTTAATCAATCCTACTAGGGGATCTTATACGTTTTACGGTAGTACCCCATTTTGAAAGACACTATACGGCTAAGGCCTACATACCATGAGGACTTGACAGTTTAGTCTTATCCATTTGTATACCGGTCCGAATGAAAAAATGGTTGGAGTCACCTTCGAGTTCTCCTTTCAGATGTGTCTCTTAGGCATGCCCCTCTAAAGGTAAACAATAGCGAGCAAGCACATCCGTAGTTCGATCAACCTTCGTTTAGAAACAAAGGGAGAACACACGCGATATACCTAACTCACACTCGCAAAGTGTTTTGTTCAATTTTAAGCCCAAATTGAAAATGTGGAGGCAATATTTTATGCAACTTAATGTCACCAAAAAGACTTTTGATTCTCAAGATCATCGTGAGGTGCGAGAGAAGCACATACGTCTTTTTAAGTGAAATTACTTTGCAAAAAAGATTACAAAAACACGAAAGCACTTATTCATTTTAAGCCTCAAAGCAATGATGAGTTCATTTTAAAGCACCAAACTTGAGTGTGAAGATTGCCTTGTTCAATTTTAGCCCAAATTGAAATCTAGTCAGTTTCTAATGTTTAATTTTAGACCAAATTTGAAATAATCAAGACAATGATTGATTTTAAATTCAAATTGAAAGCAAGTTGTCCTAAGACATAAAATGAAATTAAGAAATGAATGTCTCAAGTTATTGCAATAAGCATTAAAAAACGCTTTTTCCAAGTTCAAGTCCCCACTTTCCAATTCAAATTTGCTTGTGATTTATCCACTCCATGCAAAGTACCTATGAAAATAACAAAAGAAAACAATGGTTAAAATGCTATAAATCAAATTTTAAGAAATCCCAAGAAACCATATGATTAAACATGACAACACATCAATTCATTTTAAGCATAAAAGATTAATCCACAAGCTTATATCAACCATGTATATTGCATTAACTATGTTTTTCTGGATTTAGTAATCACCCAACTGCTACCTCCAATATTCAATCAATAAAAGATAACAAAGAAATCAGAAAATATTAAGTCAGACTAAAAGATAATAAAGAAATCAGAAAAGATCAAGTCAGACTTATGGATGCTATGGATTTCAAATGATATGGAACAACAATACGGATAAGATAAGCAAAGGAATTGATGGGAGAAACATCCATATTAAATGCTTTCAAATGATTTCACTTCCCCAAGTTGATGTGCAGCTGGTGAGAGAAGAATTACTACTTTATGTGATGTCCAATGGATTCATTGAATTCTCCAAGACAAGGAATAGATCTGCACAGGATATGACAGGGACAGATCTACACAAAATGTAAATCATTTAAGCATTCATTAAATGCTCAAATGAAATATATTTATAGCATGACTAAGAGTTAAAGGGACAAATCTAAACAAGATATGATTATGAGAGAAGAAAACAAAGCTATCGATCATGCCTCTATCAATTCAACTACAGATAGAATACCATACAACTACCATTTTATCTATGTATTATTATCTTTGCTCAGCCCATTAAAGTTTCAAGATCTTTTGCATTTATTGACCTTTCACTTCCCCCATCTGGCGTGCAACTGCCTCTCATTATGTCATTGGTAGATGGGAATTGAAACCATACTGACTTGCTTTGAAATATTTGTATAAGATTGATCTTTTCTGATAGGACAAAGCTACTGGAAAGACAAAACAATATTTTCTTATGGAAGGATCTGGATGATGAATGGAAAGAAAATTTCCTGTTTGCATCAACTCATCCTGCAAAAAATGTGAATGAAACTCCAAATCTGGAAAGAGAATAATTCTGCCATAAGTAATTATCTTACCCTGCTATCTCCAAATTTCGAGGAAGAGCTTAAACTAATTGTGCGTTGAAATGTCATTGGAATTTAATGTTACTAGATATTGACTGTGTTTGTCCTTTATACAAAGTGTTGGAAGAGCTGAGGGCCGATTTCAACGAGTTGGAGTGACTACCGGAGGGCATGGGATTCGAACTCATATATCTTGAAATCCTGTGTGTGAGCTCAAACAAGTTAAGTCACCTACCATCCTCTCTATCTCACATGACATCATTGCGACTTCTGGATGCACACTTCAACAAGCTCTGAATGCTTCCTCAAGACATAGGGAGCCTCATCCACCTCCAAAGCCTCAACGTCAGCAACAACTTTAAGTTTCTTGTAGCAAAATTGGTTTGAAGAAGCAAACGCAGGCTATGAGCAGTCGAAACTTGCAAATCAATATAGGAATAGGTATAAAATTTATACAGAAGGCTTTGCATGGTCTGTATGTTTCAAGTACATATTGTCTTACGATTCACCTGTGCTTGTTGTAACACCCGAGTATTATGATTTCTTTACTCGTGGACTCATGCCAAAAGAAAACTATTGGCCAATGAGACATACCAAACTTTTCTCATCCATTAAGTTTGCAGTTGACTGGGATGACAGTCATCTGGCAGAGGTAGAGGCCATTGGGAAAGGAGGCCAAAAATTCATGGAGCAGTTGAACATGGACAATGTCTATGACTACATGTTTCATCTTATTTCAGAGTATTCAAAGCTACAAAAGTTCAGGCCACAGGTTCCAGCAACTGCTCAAGAAGTATGTAAGGAATCCGTGCTTTGCCTTGTAGATCCCAAAGAAAGGTTCATTTTAGAAAGTTCTATGCCAAAAACTCTAACATACCCACAGCCTTGTTCTCTGAATCCTCCCAATCATAACTTGTTCAAGAAGTGGAAAGACAAGAAAACCAAAGCTATCAATGATATTGAAAAGATGGAAGACATTTCTTAGACAAAAAAGAAGGAAGACACTGCCCCAAGTAAGGTGTTAGACAGGAATCAGATAACCCAGAATATGAAGGTTGAATCAGATGCGCAATAAGGCGAGAAGAAGAAAGATATGTCCTAGACCAAGAAGACAGAAGATCCACTCCATGGTAAAGTGCTAGAGGTTGAATATTTTCCCCAAGGAAAGAAAAAGAAAGATAGATCCCAGACCAAGAAGACAGAAGCAATGCCCTCCTTCAAGCTTTGTAAAACTACTTGTGTGAATTTAAAGCACAGAGAAGGCACGCAGACTGTTTAGTAGAATGCCTGAAAAAAAAAAAACGTTAGCTTATAAAATACATTGATTACAGGATACGCACAAAATGGATTTAGAAGAGGCGTTAGAAACTTTCAGGAAAATGCAAAACACAGTGTGCTGCCAAGAAAAAACAAGGAAATATAATAGCGTCCCCTTTTTATTTTCTTTTGATTTGCACACATAACATCTATCTTTCTACGAATTGACCATGGACAGCGAGTTCACTCATTGTTAGAACAATTTTTTAAAAAGATACAGAGTTCCTATTTCATATGACAGAAAATAGAATGAAGGAAGCCAAAACACGGTGGGTGCCAAATGTGAAGACCAAAATCAGCTTGAACAAAGATTGAAAGATATGGGTTAAATCTGTCAACTTTGAACAAGTTAGATAAAAGCCCTCCCTATGAAATTATTGAGTAAACATAAAGGAAATAATGAAATTATCACACCAATCTAAAATAATAAGCAATATAATCATAAAATCTATTCCTAAACTACTCAAGCATCATCCCATAGGGGGATTGGTGCTACTTTGATATGAAAAGTAGCCCTTTCCCAACCCCTTTAGATAAGCTAAATGTTGCAAATGGTAAAGATGTGATATGAAGATGGTGTGGGAAAAATCAGTTCTTCAATGAAGAGTGACTTTGCATAAGCTTTTTGGATGAAATTGTGGAGATGATCTAGGATTTTCTTGAGGATGAAACCTCTACTTGTAGATTTTCAAATGCTGAGTGTTGAAGAGGGACCAATGTGGGACTAAGAAATAGTCCAATGAAAAGAGGCCACTTGTCATCATGTGAGTGGTTGATGCATGTGCAAGATTTGGGAAATGTGCCCAAGAGGGGGGAAATTTGAATTCAAATTTTGCAATAAATTTAGAGAGGGGGAAAAGAAAATGAGCAATAAATGCAATGTTGGAGGGACAAATCAACTTGTCATGATTTTCAAACTTGAGGGCCATGTTGAGTGAAAATATTGGTTTTAATAAATCAATAAATTGATTTATCTGTGCAAGTGGAGATATCTAGAGAATGCAAGTGGTTAGGATTAGCATTTAATCATAGTTAGATTAGTTTAATGATGATTAGGTTAGCTTAATGGTGCTTAGATGATTTTGACTTTTAGGACTTAAATATTTGATTTATTTAAGTCAGAAAAGGATGGAAATGACCTTTGAGATTTTAATTAAATAAAGTTTGATTTATTTAATTAAAGGATGATGTGAGCCTTTGATTTATTTAAATGCATAACCTTAGGACTAAAGACCTAATTTTCCTAGCAAATGGATTTGCTGCGTTTGATTTATTCAATGAGCGGATGACTATGCATAATGCTAATTTTGCGTGTCTACAGGATCCTTTCAAGGACTGAATTCCAAAAATCAAGAGTGACTTCCTTGATAGTAAGGGATAAACCAAGATATACTGAAGGAAGAGATCCAACTCATACAACCCAAAACTACAGTCACCCGAGCTTGCAAGTTAGGAGTGTTGTTGAATAAATAAATCATACTTTTATTATAGTTAATACATTGCCAGAGCAAGCAACATAGCTATTGAGACAATTTTTTCATTTCCTAGCTTCAATCATAGAGGCTTTCCCAAATAGGAAAGTATCATCCAAAAATTGTTGGATAACAGTAGGATCCAAAGAAGAGGCAACCTTAATTCCCTTAATAGACCCTTCCGACAACAGATTAGAAAATTTCCTGCTCAAGACATCTGCAATCATGATAAATAAATAGGGTGAAAGGGGATCTCCCTGTTTGATACCTCTCCCAACATTAAAGAATCCAAAAGGAGTCCCATTAACCAGAACATAGTACTTCACCATAGTTATGCATTCCATTATGAGTTTGACCACAGATTGGTAAAACCCAAACTTAGTTAAGAATTTAGGGATTAAGTCCCAAATCACCTTATCATAAGCTTTTGAAATATCTAATTTAAGGGCCATACTAGCATTATTGCATCTATCCATGGAATGGAGTAATTCATGAGTGGTTATAGTGGCATCCATGATATGATGACTAGACACAAACCCTTTTTGAGTGGGGTTGATTAATTTATCAAGGAGGGGTTTGTATGGTTCACCAGGATTTTAGAGAGGATTTTATAAATGGTATTGTAGAGGCCGATGGGTGTAAAATCAGTTGTAGACTGGGGATCATCTATCTTGGGAATTAAGGATATAAAGGTGTGGTTCAGTTGTCTAAGAATCTTACCAGATTTGAAAAAATCACGACCAACTAAGATAAGGTCCCCACCAACAATCTCCCAAAAGATTTGAAAGAAGGCTTGGGGAAAACCATTCGGGCCAGGCACTTTGTAAGCCTCCATACTGAAAGTAGCCAATCTGACCTCCTCAGGAGTGACAACACTGAGAATTCTAAGGTTATCATTCTGGGAAATGATGGTCAGGAGAGGGTCTAGCAACAGATTGTCCAAAGCTAGATTAGGAGCCTCCATAGGGGCTAAATAAGCCTTTTGGAAATAGTCCGCAACCAAAAGATTGATCTGTGTGGGTGTATTGACCACAACCCCCTGCTCATTATGCATTTTAGTTATCTGATTCCTTTTCTTGTGTTTTAGGGAAGACACATGAAAAAAGGAGGTATTCCTGTCTCCTTCTTGTAGCCATTGAACTCTAGATTTCTGTTTCGAGAAAATTTCCTCTTTCCTTAGAATTTTCTCCCACTCCCTTCAACTCTCTCTTTCCTAGTTGCAGATGGGAAAGCTGACATTCCCATCCTCCATTTTCTTTTGGATAGTTTTTAATTTATCCCCAACAACTCTTTTTTTTTGGAAAACATCCCCAAAAACTCTTGTGTTCCAACCTTTCACCATACATTTGATAGGTTTAAGTATAAAAAAGATCCTGAACATGGGGGAGCCAAGGACAGGAATATTCCACCATTCAACAACTTTATTATTGAAGTTAGGGTGGGAATTCCACATTATCTCAAACCAGAAGGGGAACCATCCAATAGCAAAAAGGTCATTCGAGACCAATAGTAGAGGATTGTGATCAGAGACTATCCTAGGTAGAGCCTAAAGATTGGAACTGAGCAGGGCCATCCTATTGCTGGAGCAAATGAATCTGTCTAATTTGACTTGGATTAAGCCCTCCCCAAGACGCCTGTTGGTCCAAGTAAAAGCTTGGCCCAATAAGTCAATGTCAATTAGGCTAGTAGAACTCAAAAAGTTTGCTAGATCAGCCATGCTATTAGAATAATCCACCAGACCACCACTTTTCTCCGAAGGATATAAGGGGGAGTTGAAGTCCCTAGCCACTAGCCAGTGAGACCCCCTATTATTTTTTAGCCAATTAGAGAGATCCTACCACAAGGCATTTCTAGCATTTCTCTAGTTAGGAGAATAGACATTGATAAGCGACCAAGAGCCATTAATTCTAGAGGGGTTCCGTAACACAACAAGACCACCCGACGCCCCCTCAGCATCACTATAGGAGTAAAGGGCACCCAACCATAAATACTTAGCAATATTATCAAATTTTTCTTTCTTCATTTTAGTTTCTTGTAAAAGTAAAACACCAACCTTATGTTCTAACACATAGTTCTTTAGTGCAAGTTGTTTATGAGAGTTGTTCAGCCCTCACACATTCCAGGACATGACCTTCATTTATTACCCTTGCACTACAACAAATCCTTGTGATTTGCTCCATTTTTTGCTTCGATTTTTGCTTCCACCCACTGTTTTAATGTATTTTTTAGATTTTTTTTGAAAACGTCGGCACTATTTATCGGGATGGCACAATTTTTGGTGTTTATTGCGCTGATCAGTACAAATCGACGCTGATTAGCGCCTAAAGTAACACAACATTTAGCACCGATATTAGCTTTGAGTGTAGCAACACTTTTAGCTATGACTTTAGCTTCGAGTTTAGCTTTGGGTTTAGTGCCGGTTTAGACACCCTTATGTCAAAGAGAATTATTTATATGTCTAATCGATGATGTAAAATAGTGAAAGTTGAACAAGATACGGGCATATCAAGGAGAGAATCACTTATGTCACATCAAGGTATATCTACAAGTGCTTGACGAAACACAACTCTTGGATATAACAAAGTAATGTCGATGAGACATTGAGATATCAGTGAGACAAATAAGATTGTCTCATCGACACTCTTCAAGTAATGATCAAAAGCATACACCACTATACTACTGGGAAGGTGAGAAACATATGCAGTAGAGCGGTATACACCACAACCCCGCAACAAGAAGCCTTGAGCAAGGCAGTAGTGTGGTAAACAACAAAAGGGAAGGGAAAAACACTGCTATACCACAGCGATAATCACAAGTCTTCTCGACATGGCAGAGTTACACCGATATATAAAGAAATACCACCGAAGGAAAATATTGATGAGACAGTGGCATATCGGCAAGAGATATTAACTTGTCTCACATCAAAGGAACATAAGATCTAATGTCAATGAGGCATTGAGATATCGGTAAGACAAATAATATTGTCTCATCGAAACTCTTCAAGTAATGATCAAAAGCATACACCGCTATACCATCGGGAAGGTGAGCAACATATGCGGTAGAGCAGTATACACCGCAACCCCGCAGCAAGAAGCCTTGAGCAAGGCGGTAGTGCGGTAAACATGGCATCATTACAATTTACAACAAATCACATCAGTTGCCAAAATTAAATGCTATTAAATTACTAAGGGTTTCCAAAACTAATATGACTGAATACTGCACCATCCAAAGATAAGTGAGTTTTCCCAATATCACACTCAATTGCAGTGCACTAGCATGGAAGGAGCTAAGGATATGAGAAGAAGTCTTGAAAGCATGAAATACTTGGGTAAGTGCACAAAAACTCTCTAAAAGAGCTCTGTTAATATAAAAATTATTTCAAGGTTTTGTCATCTGAAGCCATAGTAGAGAAAATTGAAACATGCCTCCTAAAAGAAAACAATCAGAAGTAAACGAAAGTCAGCCTAAAATTAAAGATGAAGAACCTAAAGTAAAGAAGAGATCGCTCCATCAGTCCATATTAGATATACTTCCAAGGTCTACTAAAGAGGGTAATAAGAAGTTTCTCGTGGACACCGCACAAAGTTGTAGGGATGCCCTCATTTCCAAATCTAGATGGGACCTATTTTGGTATTTTTACAGTAAGAGAAATGAGAAGATTCCAATGTTAAACACTTGGATGTTGGATATACCAAGGTTGATTGTCCCAAATGTGTTTGTTGATGTAGAATTTATTAGACTGCTAGCCAAACACTATCACTCAACTACCAAAATAGTAAGGTTTCCAAACGATACAATATTGGTAGAAGTAACTAGAAAATCCATCATTGAGTGTTTTGGCTTAAACAAGCAGGCTCTGACCAAGATAAACCTACAGAAAAGTGGGGAGGATTATGCTATGTTAAAAAATACTTATAGAAGTGATGAGGTACCCCTATATATGAAAAGAGTCATTGGTAACAGAACATTCCCCATCTCTACTACCACTACTGAACCATTTAATGTGATATATTTTCAGTATTACTTTGTGAATACATATTTAGCTCTTTTCCAAGTGTTGGGGATAAATGCTCAAGATAAAATGCCAATAGGCCTAATGATGATGGCCATGAGAATTCAAAACCTTGAAACTAATATTGATTATGACTTTGCTTCATACCTTGAGAAGGCGTTAGATGATGAATTCTCCCAAGTTATAGAGGATAGAGCACATATTACATTCAGAAACTATTCCCTACTGTGTCATCTGATATTGTACCAGAATAGGGACCAATGGACTAAAAGAATGGACTTGGCTACAGTAGATGAGCAAGGGAATCCCACACCTGTCCAGAAATGGTGCTAAATTTGGGACAGTTGGTGCAAGAATTCAAGATTTGTTGTATTCTATAAAGACTTTGTACAAAGAATCGTTCAAGTTCTTGGGTATGCAATACCAAGATTATCAACCAAAATGTTGCAACTAGTGAGACCTTTGGCTTTAAGACCAGAGCAGGGTCATACACACAATTTTGGAGATTGGTTCTTCCTCCTAGAAGTTACAATAATAAGATTTTATGGATTCCTTGTTGCTCCACACATATTGCCAAAATTTGTGCCCCTCATATTAGTATTTCTTGAATTTATGTGGCAAATGATGTGGATGGAGAAAGATGTAATGCACAAGTAGAAGAAAGGAAATTTCCTACCAAACCGAAACCAAGAGTGAAGATTGGACTATAGGCTCAGACAAACTAGAGGAGTCACAATATTATTTGAAGACAAGATATGCATTGAAATATGGAAAAGAAAGAGCCTTTGACCCTGAAAATCATATGAACAACATAAGGAACAATCTTCTTACCAAAATGACAGTGCCACAACAAGTGGATTTTGAAGAAGATGTCATAAGGAACTGCATTACTTATAATGATGTACTTAGTAGAAGGAAAAAATGGGAATATATGAAGAAGGTTGAAGAAAGGACGAAGCAGAGGTCCAAGGATTTCCTAGGATACTTTGTTGAGGGAAAGGACCCCATCAAGAGGATAGAATTGATAATTGGTAGATTTGAAGACTTGTACAAAAAGAAGGAAGCATATCTTGAAGAACATCATAGTGGTGCAACTGTAGAGCATACCCCAGGTGAAATCTCTGACCTTCCCATGGAGCAGTTACCTCCCAAAAGACAAAAAATAGGAAGTATTGAATAGTTAGTACCTTATGAAGATACTAAAGAGGTGGGTGATACTGAGGAAGTGGCTACAGTACTGCAGTCATTGAAAGGTGATATTGAGGTTGATTAGCCCATCCTTGAGACTAGTGCCCATAAACATGAGGAAATGATGGGTGATGTAGAAAAAACAAGTACAAAGGTACATGAACATGAAAGGGAAATTGCAGCCAGGAGATTCATAGAAGATGATGAATTCATCAAGACTCCCGAGTTTAAGGATTTCTGGATGAAGATGAAGATAAAATAATTTCAAGAGAGAATGGAATCAACTAAAGCAAGAATTGAAGAATCAAAGAAAAATGAAATGGTAGCATAGACTTTTTAGGAATTAAGAGTTGACAACATTGACATTAGCCCCCAGAAGGCTAGAGAAATGGTCTTGAAGAGCAATATGCTCATTTTCCCTGGCTTGGAATTAAAGAAATTTCTTTTGCTTGATCAAGTGTGAGCTCAAGAAGATCCAATGCTAGTTGCAAAATTTGAATCCGATGAAGGTGTGAGTGGAATTGGGTATTACCCAAAGATTGAAACCTTGGCCATATGGATCAAATAGAAAAATAAACAAAAGCCACAATTATTGGATGCAATTCAAGGTATGAAAGGGGCAGCGATGGTAAGGAAAATACAAGATACCACCCCTTTGAAGGTAGTCACAATGACCATGCATTCGGCCATGTTCACTCAAGCAACTATTAAGGGATTAGAAGACAAATTGAAGGAGTATGAAAAGGAACAAAGGTTCCTAAATGATGAAGTTAATAAACTGTTCATGGAGAATGTCAAATTAAAAGAACAATTAAGAGGAGTAGGACCCTCACAAAGCAAGGAGATGGTGTTATACAGGCCTCCTATTGCTCCAATGGATATTGTGAAGAACATTTCTATAGAACAGGTAAAAACTCTAGATAAGGAAGTGGATGATGTAAAGAAGGCCAACAATCAAACCCAAGATGAAGTGGAAAGAAAAAATTGTGAAGTTATGGAAAAGATTCTTGAGCACAAGATAAAATCGGTTATGGATAAACTGGAGAATGTGCATGATAGTTATAAAACACTTCAGCAGGAAATGGATCAAATAAAGACACATATGCTTGTATTAGATCCTTTTTTCAGAAGGTGGCAGCCTATTCACCACACTTTGGCTAAGTTATGCAAAGTTCTACAAAGAAGTCTTGATGCACCCACAACATTAAATCCAACTAGACAAATTGTGAAGATGATTATTGATGAATTTCAATATGTACAAGGGTTTGATAAAAAGATTGTAACACAAATGGATTTATTCCATACCTGCAAACAATGGTATATACCTAAAATTGTGAGAGATGGTGATCAATTGGAGGACTTGGATACGTAAAAGAAATAATTTAGTTAGGTTGTTCAGAAGTGCATAACTCATATACAAGAGGATGATGATACCAGTCTTCACAGGCTAAATCAGATCATGGATGGGTTGATTGTTCTTGATGTGGGATACCTAAAGTTTGTCAATGATACAAAGGAATTACTAGATAGTCAATGGAAAACTCATCTTGCAAAAATGCAAAAGATCCAGGAATATAAGTGGCCATCAGATTTTACTGTGTATCAGTGGGAGGAAAAGTATTTGGTTTCAGAAGAATAGGACATTGAGGTGAGAGCATTTGGACGTTCATCATGGAGAGGAAGACTTTTCCAGATCAATGATCACAGGTCTTCTACGTTGAATAATGGAACCATATGTCAAAATGTCTTAAGTCTTGTTATTTCCTTAATTATGCTAATTAAATAGTTGTTAGTAAAAGAATTAGTTATGAAAGGTCATTTCTTTTTGTAAAAGGCCTGTAGCTTGTTGCTTCCTATATAAATAGGAAATCAATGCCTAGTGTTAAATTGTCATCATCATATATCATTTCCATTTTGAAGACTTATGTTATTAATATATATCAATTGAAGCAATATAATGGAGAACATCTTATTATCAGAGATTCTCCATAAATGTGTTATCATTATGTATTTTTCTTATGTTTTCCATACTTATTTCTTCTTATATTTGAATGAATATCAGTTATTGAGCCTCAATGTTGTGCTTATGTGAATGAATATGCTGATATAGTAAAGCATTTATTATGGATGTTGGTAGAGCTGCTATTTTTTTTGAACATGTAATATGATGGACCATAATATGGCATTAATCTCCTAGTGGTTTGTTCTGAATTGTTTCTATGTTTGGATCCCACATGTACATTTTGGACAATAAAGAGGGCTAGATTCACTCCATGAATATTGGAGGGTCGTATCATGTAGCTATATCCCCAAAATTGAAACACCTCGTACACTCTAGGTAGTTGTTGATCACTAGGCCAAGTGCAATATATTTGACAATCAAATGTCTCTTTGTACATTGATCTCAAACTCAGGGGAAATTCATCATCTCCATCACATTCATTCTCATAGGGTATGTAGTCCGCCTTCCCCTTGTCTTTAAGCAAATTATGCATCTTCACACCGGTTCTTGTTCTGCTACTTGTTTTCGTTAATTCCTTATCTTCTAAGCTAGTATATTGGCACATGTTTTTGTTAGATGTATCATATGATAAATGATCATTTCCCTCTAGGCTGGAAGTTGGTGATCCAGGAAAATTTAAACCAAGAACTTTATCCTGCAAGTATACGTTAAGAAAAAATTAGTTATTTAAATAATATAAAACAATGTTTAAATGAAGTATACATGTTATTTATATCAAATTGGAAAATTCCTCACCACAATTCCTATTGGATTTGAATCGGTTGTAGGAAGCATACTATTGACTGGAAGCTCATCATATATGTAATGTCTTTGTACAATCGCTCATTTGAATTGTTCCTTTCCACAACATACAAAACATCCACAAACAACAATTTTCTCAAAGTATTCATCCCATGTACTAAAGTCCTAACCTACCTCTTCTTCAATGCAATCATTTGTTGTGTCTACAGTATCCATTGTCATATCCTCTTCCACCCACTGTCGTCTATGTGATTTAACAGTTTTAGGTCCACACCCATGTACATATCTTGTTCTTTTGCTAGTTGAACACTTAGGCTCTGCATTTGCTCCAATCTCCATCTAAAATTATCAACAACATGCATTAATTTATGTCAAGATTGGATAATACATTATAAGTTTCAATAATACTATGAAAAAAGATGGATGTATCACAAAATTCCATCAGATCATTTTTTCCTAAGTTAAGTCAAAATTTGAGTACCTAATGTCCCACTTCATCCATTGTGTCCTCATTTGATATGACATGATCTGTTACCATGGCCTCGTCTCGCCCCCTATAATACACAACATAGTAAATAATGTTTTCCCTTGATCATAGAATCACATTTAATCACCATTCCTATGCATTTTCAACCAATAAGTTTGACCTTAGAGGCCTCATGGACAAAAGAATGACTTTATCTTCTCTACGTTGTAGCATTTGTGAATTCATAAACACTTTCCTCCTTTGGTTGAGGTTGCTTTCTCTTCTTACCTCTATTGTATCTGTAGATTTCATTGTATCATCTATTTCCACCCACTTTCCTCTTAGTGATTTAGTATTTCTATGCCATCCATGTCCTCTCTCCATGGCCTCTATGAATAAAAATTCTTCCATAGAAGCTTTCACCACACTACCACCGAGAAGGAAAAAGCAACTTGCGAGACCACGGTAAAAACCGCTCTACCGCACCGAGCCAATGAAGGAGCCGTGGGATAGCGGTGGTCACCACACTACCATATGCCAATGGTAGAAGACTTGCAAGACTGCAGGAGTCACCGCAACACCACTAGGAACAAAAGGAAGACTTGCGTTATGCCACAAAGGCTTTCACCGCACTACCACTGAGAAGGATGAAGCACCTTGCGAGATCGCAGTAAAAACTGCTCTACTGCACCGAGTTGATGAAGGAGCCACGGGACAGAGGTGGTCACAAAAACAAGGCAAGAGTTTGA
The DNA here is from genome assembly GCA_007258455.2 of Sequoia sempervirens. NCBI lineage: Eukaryota > Viridiplantae > Streptophyta > Pinopsida > Cupressales > Cupressaceae > Sequoia > Sequoia sempervirens. The sequence goes on from VDFB02074419.1 coordinate 17,870, forward strand.
ATTATTTCCAACAATTTGGGTCCTGTGATACACAACAATGAAAATAGGGCCACTATACAACAATGATGGGCGCTAAATTGGGCACACTTGGCGATGCCTTATATGTCCCAAAAAAATTACATTAACGACCAAAAATTGGTGCTAAAGTTGGTGTTAACTAATGCTGACTAAAGCACGACTAATGAATCAAAATAAAAAATTTAAAACTTTCCTGCGTGAAAGAAGAAATCAGACAACAAAAAAGGGAAAAATCTTGCGTGAAGGAAGAGAGCAGGGCACTACTAGCAACTGATGAATGAATGAATGAGAGATTTCAATGATGTCCACAAGACCAAGTGGCCTAAGGGACCAAGAACCAGAAGGCTAAGGAATCTTCAAACTCTTTTCCATGTTGGACCTTCTTTTATGAATTTTGACCAAAAACCTAGTTGTCTTTTGATCTCCTCCTCAAAAACCTTGTGCAGATTGTCAGCCTTTAAGTTGAATTTTTATGAGAAATTTGATTTAGTTTGCGACACCATAGGTAAGGTTACAATTTTTTTTTCTTGCTTGAACTCGTGATTGTTTACTGCTCTTTGTATTGCATTTGAATTCGTGATTGTTTACTGGTTCGTGGCCTAACTAGTCCAGACAACCTCTAAATTGTCCCATCATTATAAATTGTAAAACCTTTGAGAAACAAACAAAATTTTTTACCCTACCCATTTGAGATTTGGCTCTAAATATTATTGCACGAAGTGAGGATGCCTCTGTATTCTTTCCCTAACCTAGGTATCAAGGAAATAGTGAATTGCTTGGAAAATCTGGGAAATGGGTCGGTCACTACTGAGCAACTGCTGAAAATAAATGCAAAAACAACTTGGTTTTTCCCAGCCACGCCATAGTCATCGATGCCATGAAAAATTCATGCAATATTTCATTACGAAATATTTTTCACGATAAGGTTATCAACACTAAGAAAACCGAGCAAACATATTTTCCCTAGGTCATCAACACTAAGCAAACCCAACAAACATATTTTCCCACAAAACAAAACTTTCATACTTGACAGTGTGTACTTAGTTTTCCTCCATAGATTGGATGAAAATAATTTTCCCTAGGTCGCCTCAAAATGTCAAGCAATGGAGGGAAGCGAGCATTGACAACAAACTCTGGCTGCAATGAGGCAATTCATTGTTAATTTATAGATTTGTAAATGTTTCCATTGTTTCTTTGAATTTTACTTTTTAGTTTTTTATTTCTAAATTTAAAAGAAGAAATATAATTTAAAAATATATAGATATATAGGGACATAAGAATGACAAAGATAAATAGGAATTGGATTCCATATTATGAGTAGAGGTAGTGAACAAATTGGTTAATGTGGACTGGACAACACTTTCCAGATACATAGAAAAATATTCTATTAACACCCCTCAAACATTGCAAACAAATCAATTGTGTCAAAGGGAATCAACTGATTCCCCAACCAGTCCTGGATCAAGAATAAGATCTAGGAGGAAATCGGTGATAGTAAACTCTAAGAATGTGGAACAGGGAGCAGAGACTTCCACTCCTGGGACACAAACTTCTTCCACCATGCCATGTTTTCAATCTTGCATTGGTAGCTACAATACGAATATATAATACAAGGTGGTTTCAGGGGAAGTCCGAATGATAGATGCTGGGAAAATGTTTGTGAATAGGTTGAAGGAATCATGCCTTCAACGGTTCAAAGACCATCTACATTTGTCATTCTCAAAGATACCCATGCACTTGAAAAATGCAGTTATCCATGACATGAAGATTGATTTTGGCACAGGTTGGTCTGTAAAGAAGATAAAGCTATGAATGTCTCAAAACTACAAGAGATTTTATTGCAAGCAAACAAAGAAGATAAAAAAATCCCTCCTAAGCTAAGGCAGAAAAAAAGGCCAATTGATGTAAGTGTGAAAGTATGGAGAGAGCTTGTAAAAGCATATTAGAAGTCTGATGCATGGAGGAATTCTAGTGAGGAGAATATGGAGTTATTTGAATTTTCTTATAAGATTATATCAAATTTAATAAATGATATTTAAATTTTATTTGTGCATAGTTAAATTGAATTAGTATATGTTTCAGGACAAGGCCTCCAAGGCTAGGCTTGAGAAACTTCATGCCACACATCGCAGTGGCCATAAAGGTTTATAGGCCTTGATCTGTACATTTGTAAGTATATTTAATATGTTAAATGGTATATTTTTTTTATTTCATTGGAAAAAGTAAATGATTGCATATTAATTACTTTAACTAGTCCATGTGCCATGTTTTGACAAGAGGAGAAATATGGCCACCATCCAAAGCAATTTGAAAAGAATATGTTACAAAACAAAAAGTGGAACGATTTTGTAATCTAGATGGAGAATGAGGTATCAATAGTTGAGTTTCAACAACTTAGTTGGATATTGTTGTGTTAATATGTCAATTTGCATCTCTTGTGTTGAGTTGTTTATTAATGCATAGGATGAGTAAATAGAGCTCAAATATTATGATTACAAGATGACCTTTTATGTGCATGAATAAATAGTAGAAGGGTGTAGATGAACTCAATTCATCTGACTTTATGCCTCTTGGAAGGAATTCCTCTTGAATCTCTAATATCAGGTGCCCGAGACTTCCCTGTAGCTTTTACCTTTTGTTGCCACCTTTCCTCTTCACTGTGAGACTCGTCTCCTTTTTCCTTATATGCATTTCTAGCTTTGGCTTCTACTTCATCCTATTTTTTACCTTCCTCCTCTTCAAAATCTTCTTCTTCTTCATCGTCCTTTGACTCCACAAGGGATTCATCTTCTGAACCTTCCTCATCTGATTCTAATTCCTCTTCTACATCAGAGGGTTCATATCCTTGATCTAACTCTCCTGAATTATCAGAATCAAAATCACTAGCTTCCATATTCAAAAATTCCCAACCAACATCTTCAATAAATTTATCTAGATCATCAGTAATACTCTTCAAAATTGGCCGCCAGTTCAAGTTCATTTTGCTTTCATAATACTTTATATCCATGGAGTTTGACCATCCCTTGATGCCATCAAGTGAATATTGAGGAATGGTGTCAATGTGGAGTACATCCCACTTGAAGTCTTTGAAAATAATAGCCATATAAAATACCTTTTTCCCAAATCATACTCTCTCAAGGTTAACAATCTCAATCTCACTAATAGTGATTACTAAGAAAGGTAATTCTACCAACTCTACCAAACAATTTACCGTAGGAACAATAAAAGCATAGGATTTGAAAGGAAATCCATGAAAACCAAGCTCTCTAAATGGTATATCAAACTCTAGTTCAAAATATTTTAGATCAGGCTGCTCCCATATAAGCTCTCTTACTTGCTTGACAAATCCTTGAAAATTTGTATTGATTTTATTTTTCCTTTCCCTCTCTTGTTGTTCTTCCTCAATTTCATCAGGATCATACATTGACCTTTTTTCCCCTCATAAATTTTGGACCACATCCATTATCTCCACATAAAACTGGACATCCTTGGTCTTCATGGTTCCCACGCCATGATATGGTTATGCAAATGAAAATGAAGCAAAGTAATAGTCTCCTTCTCCGCTGGCTGGAAGAATGCATGCTTAATGTTTTGATACATGATATCAACTCTCTCTTCTGCTCTCATGGTTGAATACCGAAATAAAGTATGGTGGGCCTCCAGAGTTCCAATCATCTTTCTTCCTCTTCCACCAAATGTTGGCCTGATCCACATGTCTACCAGCCTAATTGGATTTGTTTTTGAAAGCTGAAGTTTCTCTTGAGTCACCAATGTAGCTCTCTTTGCCTTTTCAAACTCTTTCATTGCTACAGATCGTCTCTAGGATTTAATCATCTATACCACATGGTTGATGTGCTTTGAATCCTTGCATCTAAAGGAAATTTCCTTAACATAAATACTTCTAGGGAATTTCAATGTTGCCATTGTAGTTGGCATTAAAGTCGGTACCTGCAACATTGAAAATTATCCTTATATAATAATTCCCTCCATCTTGTTAATTGGCTTGTAACACTCTTGATGGTGGCTACATGAAATTTGATTCTGATTCCTCTTCTACATCAGAGGGTTCATATCCTTGATCTAACTCTTCTGAATTATCAAAATCAGAATCACTAGCTTCCATATTCAAAAATTCCCAACCAACATCTTCAAAAAAATTATCTAGATCATCAATAATACTCTTCAAAATTGGCCGCTAGCTCAAATTCATTCTGCTTTCATAATACTTTATATCCATGGAGTTCAGCCATTCCTTGATGCCATCAAGCGAAGATTGAAGAATGGCGTACATGCAGAGTACATACCGCTTGAAGTCTTTGAAAATAATAGCCATACCAAATGCCTTTTTCCCAAGGCCTACTCTCTCAAGGTTAACAATCTCAATCTCACTAATAGCGATTACTAAGAAAGGTAATTCCACCAACTCTACCAAACAGTTTACCGTAGGAACAATAAAAGTAGAGGCTTTGAAAGGAACTCCATGAAAACCAAGTTCTCTAAATGGTATATCAAACTCGAGTTCAAAATCTTTTAGATGAGGCTTCTCCCATAGCTCTCTTACTCACTTTGAAAAATCCTTGAAACTCTGTATTGATTTTATTTTTCTTGTCCCTCTCTTGTTGTTCTTCCTCAATTTCATCAAGATCATACATTGGCCTTCTTTCCTCTCCTAAAGTTTGGACCACATCCATTAACTCCACATAAAACTGAACATCCTTGGTCTTCTCGGTTCCCACGCCGTGATATGGTTATGCAAATGAAAATGAAGCAAAGTAATCATCTCCTTCTCCACTGGCTGGAAGAATGCATGCTTAATGTTTTGATACATGATATCAACTCTCTCTTCTACTCTCATGGTTGAATACCGAAATCCAGTATGGTGGGCCTCCAAAGTTCCAGTCATCTTTCTTCCTCTTCCACCAAATGCTGGCCTGATTCACAAGTCTTCCAAACTAATTGGCTTTGTTTTTGAAAGCTGAAGTTTCTCCTGAGTCACTAGTGTAGCTCTCTCTTCCTTTTCAGACTCTTTCATTGCTACAAATCATCTATAGGATTTAATCATTTGTACCACATGGTTGATGTGCTTTGAATCCTTGCATCTAAAGGAAATTTCCTTAACATAAATACTGCTAGGGAATTTCAATGTTGCCATTGTATTTGGCATTAAAGTCGGTACCTGCAACATTGAAAATTATCCTTATATAAGAATTCCTTTCATCTTGTTGGCTTGTAACACTCTTGATGGTGGATACATGAAATCTGATTCTGATTCCTCTTCTACATCAGAGGGTTCATATCCCTGATTTGACTCTTCTAAATTATTAGAATTAGAATCACTAGCTTCCATATTCAAAAATTCCCAACCACCATCTTCAAAAAATTTATCTGGATCATCAATAATACTCTTCAAAATTGGTCACCAGTTCAAGTTTATTATGCTTTCATAATACTTTATATCCATGGAGTTCAGCCATTCCTTGATGCCATCAAGTGAAGATTGAGGAATGGCGTCAATATGGAGTACATCCCGCTTGAATTCTTTGAAAATAATAGCCATATCAAATGCCTTTTTCCCAAGTCATACTCTCTCAAGGTTAACAATCTCAATCTAAAGTATTAGCTAGGGAATTTGAAATTTTATTATGGTATGTGTACTTTGATATGATGTAATATGATTATGGTTTCATCTCATATGTTTTAATATTAGATATATAACAGAAAAATAAATTATTGCATGAAATAAATAATAACTTTTCATTCTAAATGTTTCTTTTTGCAGAACACGAGTCTTCCAGAAGATCAAGATGATCCTCAACATGATATAGATCCACAAAATATTGCTTTATCCATTACAGATCACATGGCAGAGGATGATGATGACGGGGATGTGAAAGACACTAAGGCCAATGACAATGATGATGACGATGACGACGACGACGACGACGATGATGACGACGATGATGATGATGACGATGGTGATGATGATGATGAGATAGTTGGTGATAGTAACCAGTGACATTCATGATCATATAGACTACATCATGGATCATTGTTGATATATCATTATGATGACTCTTTTCATGGTTACTATCATATGTATCATTTTCACGGCCTATAGTACTATATTATTGAGTTGTATCATATTGACATGTATCATTTTCAATTTTTCACTATATCATTTGGACATGTATCATCTTGAATTGTAACAATTTGAGTTACATAATTTATCAATTTTATTTATATCATTTGTACATGTATCATTTTCACTTATGTCAACTGTTGGACATGTATCATTTTGACATGTTTTTGATGTACTAGCATATTTGGCTTTCACTTGTTTTAGTTATATATGATGATGATCTTATCAATATTGACTTGTCAATTTATATATATTAAAAGTGGTCGATGGTTTTTGGATGGACATTTATTACGTATGATGATTTTAATTTACTACTTAGGATGGATGTTTTCAAATTCAATTAAGTTATAGATATTTGACTCACATGTTTTAATTATAGATGATGACCATGTTACAATAATAGTTCAAGTGGTGATGAAAGGTAAAATTAATGCTTGGAACCTCTAGAACGTAATTGAAAGTTTTGCGGTGAGCCACATTAAAAGAGGTGGTAATGTGGAAGCGAATGTCTTATCTAAATGGGCGTTAAATTTTTGTGAAACAGGGGAATTTAGGTTGGAGGATTTTAGAGGTGTTAAGTTAGTGGACTTAGGTGAAAACACAGGAGAGGACAATTCCTTAAATGAACAAGGTGGTGAAGTGAGAGAAGTGGGTTTGACATGAAAAGAGAAGGTAGGGGTGGCGGGTGGTGGTGAAGTAGTACTTCATTAATAGAAAGTGTGGGCAATTCAAGATGGTGTTAAATGCAAGCCCTCGATTAAGATGCGTTAATTGCATTTGGAAAGGGTCGAGAAAAAAATTGCAACAAAATTTGGTGGTGGTGGCACTAGTTGTCAGGAGAAATGGAAGCCAATTTCACCTTCTGGTTACAAAGATCTTTAAGCCCATTTTATGGAGAGGCATCCAGAAAATGATTGGAGGGCCTTTTCCTTGTTGACGACGAGTGGCTAGTGTAGTGTGCAAAAATGATTTATGGTAGGGATTTCGGCTCTCTGAAACATAGATACCGAACCAACATGGATGTTTACTCCTTACTTGCGGCGTGGGGCTTGGATTTCAGTGAACCAATGGAAAGGGTGAGGATGGCGATGCAAAAAATTGTGCATGAAGATTTTCTAGTAGGCATGGAGTCCATTCTCAAATGGGCGGTTCCAGGTGTAGGTTTAGATTATTTTGAAGGACTGGTAGATGATGAAATTAAGGAACTCTATGGGAGATCAGGGCTCAAAGCCTTTATTCATTGGCTCGAAGGAAAATGCAAAGCTTGTTGCCATGAGGAAGCACATTTGGGATGGAAAGCGCTCAAGCTCTTCATCGAACAAGTAAAGGTGGAAATACAGGGATTAGAAGTGAAAAGGGAGTACCAGAAAAAGAAGTCAGGGAAGAGGTGGAAGAAGAAGCCTTTGAAGGAGATAGCCAAGCATCCGTTGGGTTCGGGTGGAGCTTGTTAAGACTGGTCATGCTTTTCTGTGTTTGATTTTGAATTCTCCCTCTACTTTTGTTGTATTAAAGTGTGTAACTCTGAACACTGTTAATGGTGGTTATTTTTTGTAAGGATTTTACTGGTAAACAGTTACAGGGGCTACGAGGTTTATTTAATGTTTTACTTTACACGTTAAGGTGCCTTTGGTTTTTGTCGTTTGTTGTGGAATTTTGGTGGGTAATGACACTGAGCAATAGATGTACTTTTTTATCTTTACAAGCAATACAAAAATTTCGTGTTACCAACCCAAAAAAATAATTGTCTTGTTATTTAATCATATGAGTTAAATAATTAAATTACTTATTCTATAATCATATGAGTTATTTAAGAGGCACGATATATTTAACTAATTAAATTGAAATGAAACATATTAAATTAATAAAAGGAAGCAAAACAAGAAGCATTTTTAGAAGCAAAAAAGGAAGCAACAATGGAAGCTAAACTAGAAGCAATCTTCGAAGCAAAATTGGAAGCAAAATTGGAAGCCAACGTGGAAGCAAAATTGGAAGCAAAATTGGAAGAAAACTTGGAAGCAAAACTAGAAGCAAAACTGGAAGAAAAACTGGAAGCAAAACTAGAAGAAAAAATGGAAGAAAAATTGGAAGCAAAACCGAAAGCAAAATTGGAAGCAAAACTGGAAGCAAACCTAGAAGCAAACCTGGAAGCAAAACTAGAGGCAAAACTAGAAGCAAAACTGGAAGCCAAACCTGAAGAAAAACTGGAAGCAAAACCGGAAGCAAAACTAGAAGCAAAAATGGGAGTAGACATAGAAGCAAAACTAGAAGCCTAATTGGGCGCTATTTCTGACGCTATTTCTCGGTGCTATTTTAGTCGCTAACAGAGGTGCTATTTTTGGCGCTATTTCTTGGCACTATTTTAGGTGCTAACAGGGGCGTTGTGATTTTTCGGCGCTAACTTTGACATTATGTTCGGCACAAAAGTTGGCGTCAAAGTCAGCGCTGAGATGACCATGCCTGTTTACGCCAAGTTTAGCACCGATGAAATCGCCCAATTCGTGAACTGAAATACACTGAAATCCGATGCTATTTTAGGTGTTATTTTCCTATTCTATTGTAGTGTTGGAGGACACTTCTAATGTCCTCTGTTTACCAATGGCTATCTCATTTGTTGTCTCTCTTAGCCTAGTTTGTCGATGGTTGGGTCTTCCTGATTTGGAGTCTCCTCCCACATCCGCCTTCTTCTTCCTTCCTTTTTTCTTTGGGGTTAACCAAGTTTCCTCTTTAACAACTTTCTCCTGGTTCAAAACCTCTGAATTAAAAATTGTATCCTCTTTACCTTCAGTAACCACTTCCTCCCAAAATTTTCCCTCTTCACCCATAGTCTCACTAGTCCTAGTAGAAATAGATCCCACCTCCATTAGGGAGCCACCTAAAAACTCATCCCCCCCAAAATCCTGGTCAAAGGATAAAGCACTAACATCCATAACCTTATCAACGACTAACTTCTCATCCAAAGCAGGAACAGAAAGGCTCAAAGCCAAATCCACACTTGAAATCTCCATCCCACTAGGAGAATCCCCAAAGATTAGGGGTTCAACCAAAATTGGCGAGGCATAATTGGCCAAAGAGTCAATATCCTTCAAAATGTCATTTCCTAATGGAAGGTGAGTATTAGCAGTAGAGACCCCCAGGTTAGGCTCCCGATTAAAAGAAGATTTGTAGTCAGATAAGGTGGCTAGGTTTAGCACACTTTTGACAGTAAACTACAACATTCTCATAGCATAATGGTTGAACCTAGGTACCAAAATTAGAGCATAGCTTCACAGAGTTAGGAAGTGTCTTATTCACACCAATATTAACACAAAAGCGAGCAAACACTAACTTGGATTTGGACCTAGTAATGGAATTCGAAGTAATAAATTGGCCCAAGGAATCCCCAATGCTTTTGAAGATGGAATCATCCCAATATTCCAAGGGCAACCCAAGCAGGAAAACCTAGACCGACGTTGATTTATTTAGATCCATAGTAGGGTCAAAGCCTGACTTCCTGTGGCATAAGGCCAAACTGTGCTTTCCATACACCCATGGCCCAGAAGAGAGGACCACAACCAAGTCATCTAAAGCTATGAATTTGAAAAGGAAGAGACCACCCGACATTGTACAAATGTCCACACTTCCCTTGAGACGCCATTTAGTAGCATCCCATCTCCAGACCATATCCACAGAAGGACATAAGGAGAGAAAATGACCCACAACTGCGTTCTCCATTGAGGAAAGAATCCTATCACTGATTGTATCAGAGAGCGAAATTTGTACTTGTGACAATGAATTCCTCTTCAGTGTGAGGGGAGGGGTTCTTAGTACTCTAATTACCATTGGTCAGTGCATCCTTCCAAGCTTTAGCCTCTGGAAGGACCTCGACCACCGACACTTCCACACCAGAAAAAACTGGAATCACGGGTGACCCGGATTGACCCGAAATCATCCAACATGACACTAATGTTATAAATCAACAAAACTCTTCTTGATTTTGAGGGTTTTTTCCAAGTTTTATAGGGAGCCTCTTGGAGCAAAAAAATCCTCATGTTTTTCTCGAAAGACCAAAAAGCCTATAAATCATAAGGCACAATAGGCTTTGGTGACAATTTTTTTTGGAATTTTTGAGGTTGATTTGTTTGTCAATATATCATTTTGTATGGTTTTATGGCTCCATACAATCATATGATAGTTATTAATACAACTTTGAAAATTGTGCAATATATATTTCATATTCCTTCTTTATGTCATTTTGCGCTATCATTGATATATATTCTTTATAAATTATTATTATTTTATTTATGAGAGGTATTATGGGGTACCTGCCCCCTACCATGACCATGTCATGACATAGATGACATGTCCCTTAGGACCCATTCCTATTACTAGGGTTGTTAGTTGGGGGTATTGTTGCTTATCCATGACCTCTATCATGGTAGGGGTGGTGGCCCCTTGGGCCTTGTCCCTTACATGGGATTGGTTGGGCAAGGTTAGTTTAAATGCCTCCACTAAAATTTATTTTAAAAATATTTATAAAAAAAAATTCTAGATACCACTTCTACATAGTTTACCTTTTTTACTATTATGCTATATTTAGTGATTTATGTGATAGTTTTTGTGAATTCATTAGCCTTTGCCATCTTTAACAATGCTTATCATTTTTCTACAAATATTTCCAATTTGACAAAAGTCTTATTTTGATTGTTGATAGCTACATGTAGTAGACCTTCAAATTTGGTGGTAGTTCTACCAAAGTTGATGGTGACATCATCACACACCTTTGAGTTTATGCTCCCTTCATGATTGGAAGTTTCATTTTTGCACTTAAATTTTGAATGTTGTGTTCTCAACCATATGAGCTCCTTTTCTAGAGCAATTTTTTGTACGTAGGAAAAAATCATGTGCTCTTTGCATTGGTGCAGGATATTTTTAGTTTATATTTTTTTTATTAAAAAATAGTTTTTTTAGCGATCTTGTTGTGCTATTCTCCTTTGGGGAACTTTGAAGGGCCATAAATTTTACAAATGTATTTCTTTTTGGGTCCATTTTTTTTTTTTCTGAAAGTGCATATTTTTCATGTACTTCTCAATGATTCCTTCTATTTCCTCTCATCTTCTCATGAAATTGTATTTTTAATATGAGGTCAATTTTGGACATTGCAAGCATCTATTAATGCATTTTTTTATTTTTTAAATGCATTAAAACAAAGTGCCACATATTGTATTTTTATTTTGAATATTTTACATATATGTTGTACCATTATTGTACTCACACTATTTTATAAAGTGTCATGTTTTATTTTGTGCATCTTATTATTTACAATCACAATCTTGTCCACCTTCACTCTATTGTGCTTTATTTTGTACACACTTTATATAATAGCGTCTATGAGAGAGACCTTGTTCTTGTTGAAGGTACTACTTTAAGAATCTTTCAATGTTTTTTCTTCACCTTCTTGCACTATATTGTGACATACAGTTTCAATGGAGCTATCATATTTCTCCTTTGTCAACTTATGCAGGGGTATCATATTATTTTTGCTAATACTTCCTTGGTTCCACTTTGTAGTGAGGTGTGTATTATTCCTATATACTAGGTAGATGCAACAACTAGTTACCGATGCACTTCCATGGGATGGAACACATACCATACAAATACTCTTGCATTCCTATTTATGGAGACAACCTTCAATCTTCAATTGATTAATATTCTTGAGACTATTGACACCTGCATTTTTTCTCCATATTATTACTTTGTTTTAGTATATTGGTTTAAATACACCACTTGTGTATTCATTAAGTAGTGTTGTTGGGTTATTCATGTAGATTGATGTGCCATTTATTTTTTTGACTATCAAATTGTTACCTTGTTTTCCATCTATGCATTGTTTGAGAAGTGTCATTGGGGTCACCTATGGAGAGTTTATCTTTTTTTTTTTATAATGGTCTTCATCTTGATATTAGACCTGATGCTTTTCAATTTTAACACTAGTAGCTATTTTTTTTAGTAATTGTTTGCAACTTCTTCATGCTTCAATAGAGTTCATGTTCATTCTCTTGTTTCTACTCTTTCTAGGACAAATTTTCAAGGATTTTTAGTTCTTCTCATGTTTTACCTCCTATGGAGAGAACATATATTGTATCTTGGTGATGGAATTAGTCTTTGAGGGATATTTTTGAATCTTTCCTTTCTTCACTTTAAATTACATTTTTTCTTTTCATGTTTTCTCTCTTTTAAAGGGGTTTTTTCCTACACTTTTCCTCTATTATTCTATTTGTGAGACATGGGTACCTTATCATTCTTGTAGCTAGGACCCATCCTTGTATATTTTCATGGTTTATCATTCTCTTGAAGTTTCACTTGATGGGGGATGCTAATGTGAATAGTATATATTATCTAGCTAGTTTGACTTTAAAACCTATTCACACCTAGTTATTTAATCTCATAGGCCACTTATTTATTGTCTCATTTCATATGATTTAGGCACTTTTCATGATCTTAGATAACTTAGATTTTTATGCTTGCATATATAGCAATTTCATCTTATTGTATTGTATCATACCATATTCATCTTATTTTTATGATTAATTGTGTGAGTTCTATTTGCACTATTTTTTATGATTAATTGTGTGAGTTCTATTTGCACTATTTTGTTCTTTCATATGATATTGCATGGAACTCACTAATGTTTGTGGGAGATATCCAGATATGGGCCTTAACTTCTTCTGTCATAAATCAACATCAAAGGGGGAAGCTGCTACATGAATATCATGAGATAAATCACTCCCTCTGTAGTTAAGGGAGGAGACAACAAACCCTAATGCAGTAGTAGACCAGTGGTTAGAACTTATAGAAAAAATGAGAGTGAAAGAAAAGATTATGGATTGTAGAGAAAATGATTATAAGAGAATGAAGGGACTAGCAACATGTACCATCACAAAAGATTTTAACTTTACCCAAGGTAGATGAAACAAGCTCATGCCAAAACTAAAGAAGGAACCCCATTCTATTTACAATTATGCAACAATGATTCACATGTCACACAAATACATTTCAATTGCTCTCAGGAATGGAGGTTTTTGGTTCCTACTCACCTTCCATCATCCTATCCTCCTATTCCCCATACCACATTGGACAAGGAGGAAACAAGAGTAAGAGGTGATAATAGAAGACAAAAGACTGGAAAAGCTCTCATATCAACAAGGTTACTACTTGAAGTAGGGTAAAGGAGTAGTTGTGTGGTGGATTTCAGAGAAATGGCCTTGTAGTACAAACTTCAACCTTAAAAATACTTGAGGACAAGTAATAGCTTTAGTTGGGGGGAATGATGGGATCAATCATTGGCTAGTTTTTCTTTTACTATTTTATGCTTTTATCCTTTCTTTTGCTAAGTTTCAAACACATTACCAAGACCTTACATACCCTTTATATGCCTATTATATAATTTTAAGCAGTTTTAAGTATATGGAAATGGAAATATGTTTTGTTGATATATGTTTGTATGAATGCATGGATGTTTATGAAATTTAGTATGATTCTATGTTTAATTTATGATTGTTAATAATGTGGATGGCTTAGGAATAAGATTAACACCTTGCAACAAGGATTATTAACTTGCAGTAATAGGTTTTTCAGCCCACAACATAAGGATTGTTGATGGTTGCAGAGAAGGGGTCAAATGGCCAAGGCACGACACTTTCATAAGGAAGCAAAGGTGAACATTTATTGATTAGTTACAAGTCACTGCATAACACTCTTGCTTTCCAAATAAGACAACTAGGAGAAGTCTACTCTCAGCAGGACTAATTTATGACAAGGTTGTTCTAAGGAACACGTCTCTATTAAAAGCAATTGAACTGATGGGCACATAATTCAAATTTGGTTTCTCTACTCTTGCTTTATATAATTATTGTTTTCTATTTCAGACTAATTCCTCTTCCTATCTTTGAGGGAGAGTTGACGGTTGCTTCATGAGTTTGTTTTCAGTCCATGAATAATGAAACTCCTCACAAACCCTATATAGTGGGATCTTTTGTTAAGGAGGAAATCTAGTTGATAGTTGCTAGTTAGCTATTTATTTGTTTTCCATTATTACTCAGTAGTTGCAGTAATAGAATGTATGTTATTAAATAAAAGATCTTCAATAAATTCTTGTTGGATTTTATGTAAGAGTTCAGTGTTAGAATGCAATAAAAGAAATTGGTTTGATATCATGATTTGTTGAGTGAGTGTTTTACAACTTTTGTGGAAGCAACAACTCAAGCAAGGGCCACTTAAGGTACTATTGGTTAGATTCTAGAGAATGCATTGTTGAATTCAATTAGTAGTTTCTAGTTATATGCATGTGTTGTAATTTATGAATTGAATTTTGTAGCTTCATTTTTGGTTTCATACTCTGAAAGAATTAGCTATGTTAGGACACTATAATTTTAATAGTTGACAGTTATAGTCTTAAGCATTAGGTACCTGTAGCATAAGGTAGTAGTTTATATTCATTTCGCCTATTCTGTGAATTAGCAATTTACTTCACTTTCCAATTTTTAGCGTCTTTTGCATATGTGTATTTTCCTATACTCCATTGATGTAAGATGTGTCTAGAATCTGTGAAAGCATATATTTTGCTAGCATTGTCTAAAGTTTACGACTCCATGGTTGATAATTAAATGTAACCCTCTTGTGAAAGATAAAACTTCTTAGGTCCTCTGAGTTGTATGTATACCTAGTAGCGCCAAGTTAATTAGACATTAGAGAGGCTCCATAGGTTGAAAGTACCAAGATAATCTTCCTTATTTAGCACATGTACATGAAAGAGGAAGATCAACAAAGAAACAACAATATTGGCCAATGGGTTGTCCACCCAACCATAGGGTTGAAACTCAACCTACCCTTGAGCTAGGGTCACATAACTCTTCCAATTAACATACAACACACATAGATTCCTCAAAAAATATACTCCACATTACATTCACTTTACATAACTTTGAATATTACAACAATTTCATTCACATCCTATTATTCCTTCACCTAAAACACATATATGGTTACTTATGTTCAAATTTAGACAAGGTGGGTACTCATACGCAAGAATAAACTCACACATTATTCCCAACAAAATACATAAGGATTCACCATCTAATTTCACAAACATAGGAAAACATCCAAACATTCTTTTACACATCAAAATCAATATGTAACAAAGGGTTTAGATCCTATCATAAGAATTGTGATGCAAAGAATCATAACCAAAAACCCAACAACATCATTTCTTCAAGGGATTTCAATCCCAATAAAATAAGGAGAAGATCAAATATACAAACTTCAACATTTCATTTAACTTTCATCAAAATCAAACTCATTTCACTATCTTTACAACATTCTCTAAGTTCTCAAACTCAAAATCACATAGTACTTCAAGCAATCACCAATATATTCATTCTCCAAGGAAAAATAACAACTAAACATTCTCCTTTATCAAACCATCAAACCATTGCATTTATCATGATTGATTACAATATTTCATTTATAGATTTACAAACTCACAACTCACCAAATTCACCATTCTTGACAACTTACATCATAAGGCAAAATACCACCATTCTCTCAATCTCACCTTAACCTGTTACTAGATCTTTAAAGCACTGTAAAACATCATAAATTTGTCCATAGCATCCTTACAAAATACTGTCCAAGTTAACTTTCATCAGTCACATGATTGTCCCAACATATCTGTATATAAACACCATTAAAGCATATTGGGAATACCTTGAAAAAAAAACACCAAGACCATAAGCCAACCTTCTAATCCTTAACCAAACATAAAATCATCAAAAATATCTTAAATGAAACCGTTCCCAAACATCTAACAACATTCTTTTCACTGTTTTTACAAATTCTCTGTTTTGATCAAATAATGACATACACCTTTAATAGGACAACTAACCCTTGAATCGGGTGAATACATTTATAGCACAAAGCATGTTAGTCATATCAACACCGATTTGGAGACCCTTTTCAGTCAACAATAATATATCCAAATATCAATTACACTTGTTTCACAAAATATAGGAGAACCAACACATTGTCCACTAGTAAAAGCCCTTAAATAGGCCAGTTTATCAAAGCAAGTCATCACAAAACTACTCACCAATCCTCCAAAGCTGAAAACAGCCTTAGACCATGTCTCAAATCACAAAAATCATTGACTTTCAGGAGCCAATAGGTTGAATAGGGTACTCAATTATCAAACCCTTGATTGTAGACTGAAAACACAAAAAACAAGGAGGGTTTCTTGAATAAGACATTTGCAAACCTCAAGCATTCCGACCACCACTTGAAACACACTTTGATATGTCTTCCAAGGTCTTTAGAATCATCTCCAAGCCCATGTACACATTATTCCTTCAAAACCTAGTTTGTAACTTCCATTCTTGAATGAAAAACTCAGGATTTAGTCTTGAAACAACATCATATCCTTGTTTATTCATCTCCTACTACCTTGCCAACACTCAAAACATCAAAAAAAAATAGGAAACACCTATTTCATTCCATCCCATCGACCAACTACTTCTACATCGATGGGATGGAGCCTTGTTCCTTAAAAGACTCTCAAAACCATAGTGAGGAAATCACTGCCCGGGTACAGGAAAAGTGATTTTTTTGTTCTTTGCTTCTTGAATTTTAACTTCCAATCTCTTTGAAAATGAAACTAACTCCTTCTACATATGAACACACAAAGTATCTAACTTTGATATTACTAAACTACCAATACAAAGATGAAGAGAATGGTGAAAATGTTGTTCACACAGAAAACATGGGTTTTTAATTCAAAATTTTGTCACAAGAATACAAAAAAGTGTCTTTTCTCCTCACCATACATGGCTTTTAAAGATGTTTCCTCTTCCATAAATAACTTTCTAACTCCTCCATCGGTGCAATCCTCTTAAACTACCTCTTAACTCTTAATTTCCTTGATTTATGCTCTCTCTTGCGCATAATCACATCATGATTACTTTTGAAAACATTTTATTATTTGCATTTTTACATTTTCACCTCCTAGTGACTTATTTTATGACTTGATTTCATTCAAATTAGGTTTTACAAAGCATTGACACCTTATTTTTTCCTTGAACACATAAATTTGACCAACTAGCCTTTTGAAGGCATTTATAAGACCTAGGTGCTCCTGCACCGAATTGGCATCCAAGTTGTAGATGACTCTCCAAAACCTCTCTTACATCTTTCCTTCCTTTAACCTTCTTCTCTTCCTCCAACTAACATTTGTCTCTACCAAATAAAAAAACTAACAAAATTAAGAATAATTCCAAAGGAAAAAAACCCCTTCTCCACTCAAGGAGAAAGAATAAATAGGAGGGGAAAAGAAACTACCTTTCCTTAACCACTTAAACTACCCAACCACCTCTAATTTTCACCACTTTTCAAAATTGGGTAGGTAGAGTGGGTTCTAAACTCCATTTAAGGTGTTTTATAATAATATCTAACCCCTACCCTATAGGTCCTATACCTAGAAACATTTTTAAACCATAAGAATGAAATCCAAACCTTATAAATGTACTTAAATATCACAAAAAAAAAACACACTTAAAAAATCAAAAGATAAATAAATAAACTCACATTTATACAAGATTTGCATAACAACTACAACTCAATATTTCATAATACGAACCACAAGACCTTAGTACTCCATATGAGACAAGGTTAGGTATTACACATAAAATAATACAAAAGTAGCTATGTGACCCAAACCACCATCAGTAAAATTCACTTGTTAACTTCACAAAAGGTGTTAGAATATCATATAAATAGTAATAGCCAAAACAACTATTAAATTAACACTTCAAAAACAAATATTATTTTTAATTCTTTTATATAAAATAATCATCTAGGAAATCACATAGAAATGATTTAAATCAATAACCATCACAAGTAACATTAACATATCAAATCTCATCTCCATAATAACACATATTTGCACATCCACGTCATATAATCATCTAATAATAATTTTCTTTAATAATAATAAAATCCATCATCTCAACAACCCCTATCAACATAATGTAATCCATTTGATAAACATTATTAACACTACCACTAGCAATAAATCAACATATAACTAATAACCCATCATAAATGAACATCTTGATCAACACATACTTACATAATTAATGAAAAGAGCTCATTTGGTTATCACAAGGAAATCACAACAACCATTAGTTAGATAAAAATAGTTAGTTAACCATATCCAATAACAACCAAGCATATGAACATCATTGATGTATAGGAACAACCATCACTCATAAAACTCATGTATAATGTCCAACATATAAGCACAAGAAATATTGGACAAGAAACATCAAAGATACATAGAATCAATAGGATCACGAAAACAGGGTCGCACAGTCATATGGCTATATTTTAGTACTTTGCCTTAAAATACAATCAAAATTTTAGAAATGTATCATATAAAAGGGCGGATTTTGGACAAACCATCAAAATTTATATAGAATTATTTTTGATATATCTTGTTTATATATAATAATATTTAAAAAGACACACCTTAGTGTTTAAAGGGCAACTTCAAATGGATAACTATTATAAAAATTGCTTGACAAGGAAGGTCAACTTCAAATTTAGGCCCTAACTACACCTAAATGAGAAGATCTCCAATTTGAAGCTTCTAAGAAAGAGAGATATTATAGGAGAAGGTTTAGCAATGCAACTGGAATGTGGCACCCATATCCAATTGCACACGATCAATTAAGAGTAGAACTCCAACTATTAAAGCATGAATATGACATCCTTCAAGATGAGTCAAGGAGACATGATAAATTTCAATCATTGCTTGCACAATCTAGTAACTAATCATGTAAGATTGAAACACACCTAATATGTAATAATCTCTTTAGTTGGAAATCCTCATGCATATGGGCACACCAATTGGGATTCAATCATGAAAACAAGAATGACAATATGATTTGCAGCTACCATCAAGGTTAACTTGAGCAAACTCCTTATTCCAAGTGGTTGCATTGTAGGTCAACACCTTATGTGGCAAGGCGTCTCCTCCACATTACTAGAGAACCAACTTTAGAGGGAAGGTATTTGAAATTTAAATATTTGAATTTCCAAAGTGTTTTAGAGCCAACATACAAAAGAAAATAGTAATATTTTGATTGATGTTGATCACTCAAGTTTGTAAGATGTTCCTAAATCATTAGTACGTTTTTATTTTTTATATTGTGACGTTATATACTACTAGTTGAATTCAAAGTATATAATGAGCATAGAAAGCATACACCTCTACTACAAGTATACTCATTTTACATAAATTCTTAATTGAAATAATATTATTTATGTATTCATTCATTCTTAATTTTAATATTATTTAAATTTGATTTAATTACTACTCATTTAATATATTAAATTCTTCAAATAATATATTAACTAGTATATTGTCTCATGAATTACGTATGTTTTCTCCTCTCGCTCTCTATTATCCTCATGGAGTGTGATATGAAACATTGATACAAAAAAACTCTTGAGACAATCGAATCCAGAATTAGCAACAAACAACATTATAGATTATGGAAGCCTAATATAATTAATTTAATTCAAATCATTCACTTAATATCCAAACTTTCAAGATTTTTCCATATGTTCTGCATGTATAACTTGAGAGGAACCCAACTAATCTCCTAACAAATTAGTGGTGAGAAAGATATTTTTGACTTAAAGATTAGTAATTTCACTTACAATTTCAATCATAGTTACATAGAAACATGAGTTTATAATTTCTACCATAATATAGATATAATATAAATTTTTAATAAAAAATCATTTAGAAACCAAATAATAGAGTGTCCATTTGATTTATTGTTTCAATAATTTAAATTTAATATTATTTATTTCATAAAAAATATAAAATTATAAACTTATAAGATATATAATATTTTTTAATTCTTGAAAAATGTTTCAAATTACACTTCATAATACGAAAAATCGCCACACAAACTATCTGGTGAGGCATCCGTTTGGAAAAATCATAAGCTAACCTTTAAAACAGCATTCCTGTGACAATACAGGGCGGATTTTAAATTCCTTCAATTGGAAAATAAGGCGGATTTTTTCCAAGCTTTGCAACCTCCACAAAACCAGGGATGAGTCCAAAAACATACACGGAAAATCTTTTACTTAAAAATAAGGGAAAAACGTTTCAAAATATTTCGAACCCCAAAACCCAGGGAAAAATGAAGTGCAATCTGCACCCAATCCAACCCTTTTGCTTTCAGCTTCTACTGAACTGCAGTGCGGCGCCATTTCAAAGAAGGGGCACTTTTCTCCTTAGCTTCTATAAAATCTCTTCTTTCCCACGGCAGCTTGTAATTAGCACGCTTCCGTTTCTTCATCTCCACACCCAGAGAATCTCCAACGCCCTGGCGCACAAATAGAAATTACCCAATGAAATTTTGATAAAACAAATAAAACCCAGTGTAAGAGAGAGAAAAAAACAAAACCAGAGATGTTAGGATGAGTACCTGGAGGCACAGGCCTTCATCAACGTCACAGATAGGATAATCGGAAGGACAGCAATAGATGGTGCCTGTGCAGCACACGGCATTCTCCAGCTCGCAGCATCCATAAAGCAGACAATAGTCTAGCAGCTCAAAAATACAGCAGCAGGTCTCGTCAGAGGAACAGTACGAATAGTCGCCGCACTGCACTGGCCCAGGGCTCGGCGGTGGAGGCGGAGGCGGAGGAGGAGAAGGCGGCGGCGGCGGCGTGACGGCGGGAGATGGTTGGGGGCTGGGCGAAGTTCCCTCCTTGGTGGGATACGAGGCCATGGCGTTCACAGCGCATTCGCCATAGGGTAACTCTGTGTTTCTTAAGAGGTAGAAATATCCCTCTACTCCCCAGTCTGTTCCCCATGAATTCTTCACGATCCAGTAGTTCTCGTCCCCTTCGGATGAATACCCCACAATGAGCACTGCGTGGTCGATGTCGTCCGGGTCGCTCGAGCAGTCTCCGGCGTATATCCCCTGTTTCAACTCAAATGGTTTTACTTAATTTTTTTTGATGTTTTGTTTTGCATATATTCATTGTGTATCTCCAACGGGTTTCATATACTCAATGTGTATTTGGCATTTTTTTAAGGTTTTGTATATATTCATTGTGTATCTGTTATAGAGGGAAGGAAGATGTACCCCCGTGTAGAGCTGAAAGTCCCAGGCCGAACCGTCCATGCCCACGCTGACTGGCTGCTGAACGACGGCACAGAATAGTGCAGCGTCGGATTCTGCCACGTCGGTGTAGCCGTCTATTGTCACTATTTTCTTTTCTTCCTGTTAAAAAATATAATGATAATAAACATAAGTTTTCTTCTTTGGGCCTATTAATTTGCAAAGCCAAATTAATTGATATCGCTTTAATACAGGCTTTAGTAATCACAGTAAGTATATATATATATATATATATTAATAGTAAAGAGTAATTACAATTGGACTTTAAAGAGTCAACCAAGTTTATAATTGAAGAATTCATGAATGATATTTTTTTATTTTAATTGTATATCTTTTCCATTTCTTGATGATGGATCATTTTTACAACATCCATTGAAAAATATACACAATTAAAACTAAAAGTTATCATGCATCTACTACACATTATATAAATACATAACTTAAATGACAGATATTGACCAAGTCATAAGGCCATCCTTCATGCTTGGATATTGTGGGGAGGAATCGGTAAGGACAACAAGACTTTGTGATGAACATGCAAGGCTAAGATTTATCCCAATTATGGTGGCAATGGTATTATGAGTCCAAATAGTAGTTGTCTTCACCCATGAACCTTAGGTATACCTTTGCTTGGCAAATGGGAGGTACCAAACATTGCTAGGTTCAATTTGGAGTATCTCAAGGGGTTTCTCATCATTGGCTCCTTTCTTATTGGGTGCAATAACTAAAGGGTGTTAACCCTGATACTACTTCAAGAATTTCCCCAATGACCTTGATTAGTATAGTGGCTTTGATTTTCCTCTCAAACATTGTGGAAATTCGAAGGGAAGAGAAAATGGTGCAAGTTATGTTATTATAGAGGCATATATCAAAGACATTTATATTATGGAGTCAAAGTTGACAAATGCATTTGAACTATATGATGCTAAAGGAGGAGCAATAGATGTAGGGGGACTATCCTCATGGGATCTACTTGCCTCCATAGCAAAAGCCAATGAAGTGCTTTTGTCAATCAAGAATGACCTTATCACTAGTTCTTTGTTGAGTTTAATTGGAACTCAGAATAAGGTAAGACACTTATAAAGAGGTTGCAAGAGCACACTAGAAACATGGAAAATATCATTTTTTTTCTTCTAAGAAATATTGTCACTCAAGACAAGATGAAGGAAATAAAGGAGCTAATGGAAGTACTAGACATAAACTCTAATAATAGCAATTAGTGCTTTTATAAATGTTTTTCTTCTATTCAAATGTCAAATATATTTAAGACAATACTAAGGCTCATCCCTTGAATCTCATATATTTTGCTAACCATGCTTTAGATAATTTTTAGTTGACGTAATTTTTTCACAATCCATTCTAATTAGTTGGAAAAAAATAAATATAATAATGTTTAACCTCAACCGTCGAACCTACACCTATATATAAAAAATAAAATTAAATATAAAATAATCTTTTAAAATATTTTTAAAATTCAATGCTTACAGTTACAGTTTGCACCCATTTGCATATAATAAAATACCTCGGAGGTGACGCAAGTGCTATCGGTGCCGGTATAAGGGTAATCTGCCTCTGTGTCAATACCTCCATTTTGTATAACCCACTCAAATGCATAGTCCATATACCCTCCCTCACACCCATCGTTGGTTGAATCACAGCTCACCAACTCCTGCTCCGATAAGCTTATGAGATCACCAGTAGTTATTTCATTTATTCCTTCGATTGCTCCTGTTGTTGAGAAGGACCAACAACTTCCTGCCACAATTGAAAAAAACCTTTTACCGTTTACTTCTAGAATTTATCCCCTTTTTCTATGCTTAGAAGAATCAAGTTTGAAAATCCCATATCTACAGTAAAAGTAAAATGCTAGCAAAGAAATGTTTCTATACCAGATAGTCAACGGTCAACTCAAGTATCACAACGTATTGGACTATAAATAGATATTTAGTCTAGAAAATAAGACCATTACGGCAAACATTTTTAACCGCATATACCGTACATGAAGTCTTTGACAGTGACAGTGACTTTTAGACGAACTTTTATAACCATTTCTTAGCAGTAATAAATCTCTGGTATTACTCTGCCCCAACTGTGCTTCAAGCATGGGGGCACCTAAATCCTGCACTAAGGAATGAGAAAAGCTTAAAAGATTGAAATACTGACCACAGTCTCCTTGATTCTTGATTCCAGTGACAGCACCCTTTTTCCTCCAATCAAGAGATGAAGGGGCTTCACATGATTCAGCCTTTTTCTTCGCCGCTGCAGTTGCCAATGGTCTTTTGGGATTATTAATCCTCTTGGAATAAGTAGCCTTGAATTCCTCGTTACTCCAATCTGCAAATTTATTGAGCCCCAGC
Source organism: Sequoia sempervirens (assembly GCA_007258455.2). Lineage (NCBI taxonomy): Eukaryota > Viridiplantae > Streptophyta > Pinopsida > Cupressales > Cupressaceae > Sequoia > Sequoia sempervirens. The sequence continues at coordinate 41,617 of VDFB02074419.1, forward strand.
CAATGCCCAGAACTCCTATTTCTGTTATGAAGTTCTATATACTCTAGATTCCTCTTGAAGATCTTTAACCTCTTGGCTTTTTCCTCTAAACTATTATAGAGTTTCCCATGCCTGCTACGCCATGTTTCAAACAATCTCAACAAAGCGTCCTCTGAATGCAGATCATCGGGCTCATATCCCACGATTGAGAAGCTCCCTGTATTGATAGATGAACATACAGTGAACAGAGCCACTAGTAACGACACCAATGTCCACAACCAACTATAACCCATCACAAATAACTGGGTAGAATTGGACAGTGGCTTCTAGTTGTTAGTAAACCTTCAGTCTCGTTAATATAATGCATTGCATTAGTTAGATTGAATTGCCGGGTCCCTGCTTGGAAGTCAAACTGAACTACCATTCTTAGGAAGGTGGTCTCAAACCTAACATTCATGGCAGGCATTGAGATAAGAAAGTGGAGAGAGAATGGTAGGTGCTTTCTCTTCAATCAGTGGAGAATGCCAGCGGATTAGATGGATAAACATATGCGTACAGAAATAAAGCACCCGTTGTTGGGGGATGGAGAGAGTTTATGTGGGGGTAGCTTCGGCACGAAGTAATGACCCTACCATCTCATATTTTTATGATATGAGCTGTTGTTTAATATTAGGGTAGGAAAAAGGGGTTGTTGGATTTAGTTTTCATTGACCTTTAACGTTAAAAAAGGCTTAACATGGAAATGCATCCATGAAGCTCTTGAAAAGGTCCAAAGTGGGATATCACTATTAAGTTCCATTTGTTAATTTTTTTTGGGAAGGATATTCAATATACACAATTAGTGTGTTTTGAGTGTCGTAGAAAGTATATTTCAACAAATCTGAAGATAAAAAATATGTGTTTCATTTTCGATAATATCGTTCTTTAATGCAAGTTTTGAATGATAGAAATAGAAGTTTTCCACAAGAAAAATGAGTATTATTAGTTTAGTGAACTAAAAGTCCAAATGTCATATAGAGAAGTGTTTGCTATAGTTAGACATAGTGTTATAAAAGCATTGATAATGGCATCAAAAGGGAAGCCATCTACTCAATATACACAACTAATGGGTATGCCAATAGGTTTAAGAGGTCATGTGTAGATTGCAAATGAAGTAGGTATGAGAAGTTTTGGTCTTAACATAATTCAAGATATAGAGTGCGATACAAATATTTGTAGTCTCTTTAATTTGTGGTAATTGAATGGTAGTTGGTATGATAAGTTTCTTAATGGTATGTTTGCTTTGAGTGTTGCTAAAAGAATATTTTAACAAATCTGAAGATGAAAAAGATTTAATTGTGTTTCACTTTCTACAATATTAGTATCTAATGCAATTTTTGATGGTAGAAATAGGAGTTTTCCTTAAGAAAAATGAGTATTATTAGCTTAGTGTTAAAAGTTGAAAAGCCACATAGAGAAGTGTTTGCTAAGGGTAAAAAAATTTCTATAAAGAATTGGTTAATGGCATTGAAAATGAAGCCATCTACTCAACAAGCTAGGTCAATTAAAATGAAGTATCGAGATACCGCATCTTCTCCTAGTATATCCACATCATTAAATTATTTAACAACCTCTTTCACAAATTCAATGAGACACATCTCATTGCTCTAAAGTAATTTTAGAGGAAGTTATTTGTGTAGTATAGTTACAAATGTAGAGATCTTCCCATGCTCAAATGACATAAGAATGATTGTGTGGTACTCGTTAATATGAGATCTAATATTTGAGTCTCAAATATGGGATGATCAGTCATGAATTTTTTTGGTTTCTCATTTAGAGATCTGCTAAAATCACCACACTTCACACTTCATAATGACTAGGAGAGGATTGGTCGATGAAATTGATCCTTAGTAAAATCTTTGTGAGCCTAACAACTTTACTTTTAGATAAAAGACCACTTAACGTTTGATATGTTTTTAATTCTATAAATTAACTAAATTATAGGTTGTTAATATTTTTAAATACATTATTATAAAATTTAACAAATTACTTAATTAAATGATAATTTTATATTGAAAAGCATAATATGTTTTACAATAAAAATATTGTTTAAAATTAAAAATAAATAAGATTGTAGATGTTAAATAATTCTATAAAAGTCAAATAGAATGTTTTCAATACTAGTGTACACCTCAAACAATATTATAAGAATGAAAATGACGGGTATGTATTGTAAAGGAAAATAAACTTTTCATATGTGTAGTTTAGGCTAATCCAATAATGTGTGCATGCACATAAGCATAAACTACCCTTTACTAACAAATGAATATAGATATTTGTGGATTAATATCTTATGATTCTTTTTAATAATTAGAATGTAGAAATACAAATAAAAAATAATTGCATGTAGCTTTATAATCGAAGAATGAACAAAGTCTAATATAGTTTTGAACCTAATATGCCTTCAAATTTGAAACACGATCTATCTCTATCTATGTTTTAGCCTTACAATCAAAATGATTTTTCACTCTATAAGGTTGAGCCTAGGGATTAAGGTTCAATTTGCAATTTTGGACTTGTTCTTTGTTGTGAAAAGTGTTGTACACATTACATAAAATATTCAATATTTTATGAAGTAGCAGGACTCCACACTTTGGGAGCAATATTTTCCTATGAAGTTGTTGTATGTAACATTGTAAAACTAAATTTAATGCATGTAGGGTGTCACATGAAGATACATCATCTTGAACACAAAAAATAAATTAAGAATTATAATGGTTTTTCCTTGGAGGTTGTACAATGACTCTTAGATCTATATAGTCAAACTTGAGTGTCCACCTTGAAAATTTCACTTGGGTGCATTGATTAGAAAACTTAGTAAGTTGATCCTTGTCTATAATTATAGTGCTTGGGATGGGTTAATGTCATGAGTTGAAGATCTCCTTGGTAGCATAAGTGAATTTTCTCATTGCATTGTAATCTTTTTATTATTGTGAACACATAAAGAGTGGTCCTATTGGTTGTTGGAATTTTGAGCTAGGATAAATTATGTGTTGTGCATTTAGCTCTTTGCTAGAATACTTCATTTCTATTTTGTTCTGTAAGTATTCTTTTGTTATATTAATTTGTTATTTCCTACAATTAGTATCAAATTTTTGTTTGAGGGTTTGGTGCATTTGTGTCAAATTTCTTTCATTTGGTATCAGAGTTGGCTTTAGCCTACTTACTCTATAAGAGGAAGGTTAATTTTTAGCCTTTTATTAATCTTGGTCACTAGTGAGAATAGTTTGTATAAGCTAAATCATTTTGTAGGATAAGAGAAATGACCAATACTTTCAGAAAAATGGAGATTGAAAAATTTAATGGCATGAATTTTGAGTTTTGGAAACTCAAAGTAGAAGACTTGTTGGTTGAAAGTGACTAATGGTTGCAATTACAATGATGCCAAGTTTTATTCCTTAAGATATGGATCAAGATTATTGTGTTAGACTAGCTAGAAAGGCTAGATCTATAAAATTTATGTGTTTTAGGTTCAATGCCTTTAAATGTTTCTAGAGAAATGAGTATTTTTATTTTAATTTATGTTAATTAAATGCTAGTATGCATGATGATCCTTTTTATGGTATGTTTGCTTCGAATGCCATGAGATGTATATTTCAACAAATCTAGAAATGCAAAAGATTTAATCTAATCTCATTTCATATTGTAATATCATTCTTCGATGCAAGTTTTGAATGTAATGCATAGGTGTTTTCTTTGAGAATAATTTAGTATTATCAACTAAGTAATACAAGTTTAAAAGCAACAAAGGGAAGTGTTTATTGAGCTTAATTTTTTTCACAAAAATTATTGATAATGGCATTGAAATAGAAACAAGCTATTTAACAAGACAAATCAACTAAAATGGAGTATTGAAACACCACATTTTCTCCTAGTTATCAACACCATTAAATTATAACACCCTCTTTCTCAAGGAGACACATTTTATTGCCTCTAACTTCTCTAAAGTAATTTTAGAGGAAACTAGTTATGCAAAGAGAATCCAAATTTTGTATTTGCATCATATAGTTACAAATGTAGAGGTATTTTATGCTCTTGAATAACATAAGAATGATAGTGTACAACATGGTAATAATAGATCTAGTATTTTAGTCTCAAATATGTGAATATTAATACATGAGATTTTGGTTTTGCATTCAAGTAGATGCTAAAATTTCCACACTCTACATTTAAATTGATCCTCAATAAAATCTTCATTGGCCTAATAAATTTATTATTAGATCAAAGATTACTTAAGTTTTTTTTTTAATGTTAAACATTAACTAAATATGTTAGTATTTCTTAAAGTATTATTATACACTTCAACAAATTATATAATTAAAAATATTGCTTATTTATTAAAATATATAATATATTTTATAGTAAAGACTATATATTTAAAATTAAATAGAAATAAGCTATCAAAAGTAAAAAATTACAAAATTCAAATATAATGTTTTAAATAAGATTGGAAACCTCAAACATTCATATAAAAGAGAAATAGAAGGTATCATATTCTAAAGGAAAATAAATTTAAATTCCTAAGTTTAGTCTATGTTAATTAACATAACAAATGAAGATAGGTCTTTTTGGGCTAATATTTTATGATTATTTGTAATAATTAAAATATAGAAATAAAAATAGAAAATATTGCACATAGCTCCACGACCAAAGTTTGATGTGGCTTTGAATCTTATGTGCCTCAAGCTTTGAAAAGTGTTAGTGTAATATTCTTATATAATTTGTATATGTTATCATAAGTATGATATTACAAACATTAATTGAGTTCATTTAGGAGGATAGGATAAGGCATTGCACACATTCTCCTTCTTTCATGGGATTCTACATTTTTCTCTTTATCCTCACAAATTTAGAAACTTAGAAATCTCTTATTTTTTGGTTTTATACCTTATCCTCATCCTCATTAGATTTGGAAACTATAAGGCTATTTATTGTAGCTCTTTTTTTCTTTATAAATTAATTCAATAGCTTCTCTTTATGAGTTCGTAATGTAGATGTGTCTTCTTGGCATTTTCACATCTCTTAGGAACTCTAATGTGCAACTTTTTTTATGCATTTGTAATTTTATACCTTATTTCTCTTATCAAAAGTTTTTTAGATTTATCATTTTTTTATCAAATTCTAACAAAAAATGATATCTTTTTCTATGTTCTACCTCAATATCAAAATATTATATATTTTCATTATGCATAGTTATGTCCAAGGATTAGGGTTGAATTTGTGACTATGGACTTTGTTGAGAAAGGTGTTGTATAATTTTAACCAAATATTTTAAAAAGTAGTGGGACACCAAATTTTGGCTGGGGAATATTTTCCTAAGGAAATGATGTATATAACATCAATAAAATTGTAATACGAAAAAATAGGGGTCACCAATATGAATGGTAACAAGGAAGTATGATGGACCTTATCTTCCTATTTTCATTAGGAAATGAGATCCCCACAAAAGAATTGACTACAACCCTTAGGTGAATCAACTCAATGTGAGCATCTTCAGATTTCCTTATGCTTTGAGGATGAGGGTCAAGTTCAAACAACACTTTTGGGAGAAAAACTAAAAATAGAAAATCAACCTAATTATGCCAACTCAAACTTGAAACAACAATGTGAAACTTAATAGTTAGTAGAACCAAAAACTTATTACAAATTTGAGAAGCGAGAAGGTGTTACCAATCATCAAAAGTTAGTTTATGAAGACTGTCTGGGACTTATTTGCCCATGAGCAAATGGGTCTGTTATTAGGGTTTTCAAAAATATTTTAGGAGCCTTTGACGCTAATCTGGAGCTTCTAATTTATCTAGGTTTCAATGTCAAAAAGTTAGAAATAAAATTTGTAGGTTAGATTATGTGATTTGACAACAATTTCGATAACTTTTGCAACTTTGACAACTTTTATAATCTTGCACTTCAAGAGGTCTTCAATCCTTCTTCAACCTAAATCTGCAACACTCACAAGAGGGAAAAATTGTTTGTTTTTGGTTAATGGGGGTTTTCCTTGGTCAAACCCCATTTTGGTAATCAAACCTTGAATTGAAATAAAGCATGAATAAAGGGAATGAACAATGAACAATACTATGTTACCCACTCAACAAACCCTTGTAGAGCAGTGAAAATGGAGATCTTGGGATTACGCAGCTTGCATGGAAATGGCTTCAATGGATGTGGATCTTGATGCTTAGATATTTCTTTGAATGCTTGGGCTTGATCCTTGAAACCTACATCACAATGTTAGCTCAAAACAGCCATGGCACAAAGAGACTTTGACATGATGATTGAATCTTGAAAAATGCAATAAATATATGATATATTTGCTCTTAAATGCTCTTGATCGTCAATTTTTCTCTTGTGAATTTTCTCTTGAAAGTGCTCTTAAGATATCTTGAAAATCTAGGTGAAACTTAAAATACCCTTGTATTTATAGGCATGTATCCTTAATTTCTCAATATTCAAATATCACAAGCCGACATTGAAATATGGATTTGGGGACCTTAAAATACCACCAAAGACATATTTTAAATTTAGGTTCAAAGGCCTAGGGAGGACTGTCGCCTATGGGTGAGTGGGTCCCAATATCCTATTCTTGGAACACACATTGCTCAAGGTGTGTTGGCATTAATTATTGTTGGGTTTCCCCTTCAAAATGTAATTTATTAGGCTTGTAAAATGAATAATGCACAGGAGTTATTAAGGCCTAAAAAGAGAGCTCAATTTATTAAGGAGGGCCCAAACAGTGTGAAAATGTAAAGGGATGCATTTTCAACACTAAATTAAGGCACTATTAAGTCCATTTTAATTAGGAGGGCCCAAACAAGTGTGAAAATGTAAATGGATATATTTTTATACACTACATTTAGCCCCCACTTAAGTGAGAGGATAACTTTGCATCAAACTCACACTAAAGTAAACGTCAGGAGTCCTAATTTACACAATGGGAACGGAAGGTAAAGATGACAAAGATTAGGGAGGATGATCAAGCCCTCAAGATCTAAGATCTCATGACAAACCAAAAATGGCACAAAGAGACACATACCTTTGTTAAATATGTATTAGCAAGACAAGATACTCAATCATACAATGTCAAAGACTCAAAGAAGAAAGAAAAGAAAAAGAAAGGGGTGGTCGGAGTCTCACATTTGTTTTGTCCAGCTTTCGATTTGGATCAAACCTTAGCTATTTGTCCAAGCGTTTACAAGTAGAGCCCATTTTCCACTACAGCTACAAACAATGCATGCTCCTGCAGTTGTGAAATGCAGTACACTAGGTGAGCCCCAAAGTGACTAAGTATGAGAGAATTCATGCCATGTCTATAGGCTCTCACCATACAATGAGAAAGTCATTCCAAGTCTACAAGATCTCATTGTACTAACCATACCAAAGTTATACCTCTGATAACTTTGATAAGGCGCCACAAAAATATGAACTTCGAGCTCCATAAGGCTTAGCAAGTTGTGTTATGCTAAAAAGTTATGAATGAAATGAAAATAGGATAAGACATGTTCAAAGGGGTTTTTCTTAGTTCATGTAAGGTCTCCTCTTAAGGAACATCTTGCCTAATGTCTCTAAGAGAGGACAATCTAGGATAAAAGATTCTCAACTTAGAGAATGCAATGTGTAGCATCACCACTAAGAGGAATGTTGTATGCCAAGAAAGGTCACACTCTTGGAGGGAGTCAAACCCGATGACACCACCAGGAAGAAACACATCACATGAATTAAGAAGATTGCACTATGAAACATGAATTATAGTCAAAATGATAATGCCAATGTATGCCGCCACTTTAAAGAAATTACTAAACATCATGTTGTGAGAAATTACTTTAAAGTAGCAAATGATAAATGTTAAACAAGACATGAGGGCTTATTTGGAAAGACCTATGTCAAACATATGTTTCCAAGTGGAGCTCGCCATGAAAAGGGGGTTGCCCCAAAGAGTACAATCCCAAAATCACGGGAGTCCTGGAATTTGCAGGATCCAGCGTGTGTGCTTGCTACAATGATATTATAGAGCTTGAAAGAGCATCATCATTCCCCAAATAACTCTTGGAATAGGAAGAATGACACATAGAGAGAGAAAAAAAAGAAAAGCGTTTAGGTCAACATGGAAGAGACCTAAATGTCTCGACACCTTGCATCATCCCTAAAAGGAAAACACAAGATAAAATAAAAGATGAATGTTTATGCTATGTAGAAGAATGTAGATACAAATAGAGGAATGAACACGAAGACACATCAAATAGAATGATATGGGGGATCACGTGCACATGCAATCACACAAGAACATGGAAAGGAAAAAAAAATGCATGACTAGTAAAGCACATGCAAGTCAACTTATAGTAGGTTGTTCACATTCCAATCTTGTTCATCATATGCAGAAAGCAGACAACTAGCCAAAGGGACAACATCAAGTACCAAACTAGGACAATCACCAAGTTCAGCATGTGGTGAACCACTCTTTGTAGGAGGATCATCATGAGTCTGATCATTTAAGCTCATAGAAGAGGAAAACAATAAATTTAACTCTTTAT
>VDFB02074420.1:0-64024 GCA_007258455.2 Sequoia sempervirens
AATGCAATGCAAACTTCAAAAGAGTGAATGTAGTATGTTGAAGTTGTTGAAGACTTGCATGCAGTTGCTCATAATTCAACAGTATGACATTAGCCTAGAAGATGTTCATGTATATGTTGAAATGACAATGGTAGGTGTCTTTTATAGAAAACCAAATTGGAAGGAAGGGTTAGGATTAAAATTCAATAATACATGTCAATCAATGAACATGATTGAAAGATGTAGTATGAAATACGGTTAGGGCTAAATTAGGACAAAGGCACAAAATGAATGGCTAAGATTGAATTATGAGATAACTCAATCAAGGGGGTTAAGCATAGAGACAAAGAAAGAGATAACATTGACATGGAAGATAAGATTGGCACAAAAAAGAGATTGTTGTAGAAAATTTAATAATTATAAAATTATTTAATTTAGGAGGAAAAGTGAATAATTTAATAATTAAAATATTATTTGATAATAGAAGACATTAGTGATAGGTTGAATTTAATTAAAATAACAATTTAATTAAAAGTGGAGGGAAAAGGAGAAAACATTAAATAATTAAATATTTATTTAATAGTGGAGAAACATGGAAAATAATTAAATAAATAAAATTTATTTAATTTATAGAAGAAAAAGTTAATGAATAATTAAAAAAAAAATTATAGTAGAAAAATGAAAAATAATTAAATAAAATTAGAATTTATTTAATTATGAGAATTAATTAGTACTTTATAATCTTAAGGGATACATAAGTATGCACCTACCAAACTTTTTCATATTCCCACATTCACAAGTACACACGTTATTCTTACTAGAACAACATCATTCAGTTCATGAGGCAAAATAGATACTACTTTTTTATTATTTGAATTGTTGGTTGGAGCCTCCTGCTCCACCATTGCTTTCTTCCCTATTATGTCAGACCAGCCACTTGATATCAATAACATTTCTCAAGAGGAACAAGTTCAAAATGAAAATCAATTGTCTTGCCAATCCATACCATCCCTATCTTCTCCAAAAGATATCCATTCCGTTCATAATTCCCCACCACCATAAGGAACAATACCAAGCAACGAGGTTTGTGCCTAGTCAATTGTCAAGCTCGAATAAGCGATTGATGGTGCTATGGTTTTGAATTTCTTATCACCACAAGGAACAACACCAAGCAACAATATTTATCCCTAACCAGTTGTCAAACATGAAGAAGTGGTTGCCAATGGTTCTATTCCTTGACACTCTAAACAAGTTTCATGCTGCTATTGGTACAAAATTCATGTAAATTATATTTTTTTCTTCAAATTTCAAGTACTTTTGGCACCTAGATAAAACTAGTATATGGAGAATTAATTGTAATTGGGTAGTGTTCCATTAGGTTGAATGTTATGTGATATTGATATAGATTATACCTAGAGTAGGGGGTTAGAAAAAGTTTTGTTTTCTATTTGGTTTGTTTTTCAATCCAAACATTAAAAAATTCTTTTTTAAACAAGCATTGCATAAGAGTATGTTTTTCCTTGTTTATATGTTTTTTTTGAATTTAATGTGTTTGTTTTTAAAAAAGGTTTGCTTTTCATTTGGGTTGATTTTTAGCCCAAATATTCTAATAGCCTTTCTTTAACCAAACATTTCAAAGAGCTTTTTACCCTTGGTCCACATTTTAGTCAAAATATTCTTGGTTGTAATAATGTATATTTCAAGTGATCCCTAATCAATAGATTGCATTGTGGATTGCTTGTATTTTATCTGAAATTGCTAAGATCTCCTACCTCTTCCATAGATTGCATATTTATTTTTTAAATCTTCAGATAATTTTTTTTCAATGTGCTAAAGATATTGAACGTCATTAGTGCAAAGAGTATCAAACAGTAACTAAATGTATTGGAAGTCATGATCAATGTAACATTAAAATTATTGAAGGTTTCGGTTTTCATGTTCAGATATTGTAATATTATTAACTCTTTTATTAGTAAGTTTTATGATGATGCTTAAATTACATGTAAACAAGTTATGATTGAATGTAAAACTTTGTTGCAACATGCCAGAAAATTATACTAGTAAAATTCTTTAACATTTAGGCAATGCTACAATCATATCAGAGTTATTTTAATGTATTTCATTCCATCAAATTTCTAATAGGAGAATCACAAATCCACCTCTTGGGTAGAAAAATTATCAATTAAGTTCTCTAATAGATATTGAGACAAGAGAAACTCATTATTCTATGGTTACACCTTTTTTATTTAAATTCTTGTTCAAATTTTCTTGATGAAACTAAAAAAAATTGCAATAGTGGAAGTCATAATGGATGATATTTCATTAAACTTGTTGGAGGTTTAAATTACACAAGAAAATTATGATTGAGGGTGAAACTGTACTATAATGTGCCAACAAATTATACTAGTAGTGCATTCTTTAACATTTAGGCAATGCTACAACCATATCAAAGTTATTTTAAAGCATTTCATTCTATGAAATTGCTAAAAGGAAAATCATAAATTCACCTTTTGGTATACAAAAATTATCAATTAGGTGCTCTAATAGAAATTGAGACAAGAGAAAAGCATTATTCTATAGTTCCATCCTTTTTATTTAATTTTTTGTTCAAATTTTAAGTTCGATTTCAATTGTGTGGAAAACATACCAAAAATTATATAAATAAAAAACTGTTTGAAAAAAAGAATTCCTTATGATTTTTTGGTAAGTTTTTTTTTTTTTAATTTTGAAAAATGATTTTGTATGACAAAGATATGAGCATTTGAAGTTGAAAAGAAAGGGTGGCATAGACTGAATGCACCTAATTTTTGGAGTAGAATCTAGAAAATACATTTGGACGACCGTGAAGAGCTCCAAACTAGCTTTCCAATACTTTTTGAATTTCAAAAACCTGACCTGTTACACAAAAATTATGCATGTTTTAGTAAAACTACTATTTTAATGATATACAAAGAAAGAAGAGAGCTAGGGTTTTAGGGTTTAAAAAATGAAACCAATTATTCATGTATATATTGACTTGTACTTATGTTGTGTGAGTTTATAAAAAGAAAATATATGCTTATATATATATATATATATTTATAAATCTGTATATAATGCAAAAATTATGTTACTATGTATATTCAAATAAAGATTAATGCACAACAACATTAGAGATATTTTATGTTGTGTGAGTTTATAAAATGAAAATATATGTCTATATATATTTATAAATCTTATATAATGTAAAAATAATGTGACTATGTATATTCAAATAGAGATTAATGCACAACAACATTAGAGATTATTTTTTTGAAGATTTGAATGCGGTTGCTCATAATGCAACAACATGACACTAGATTAGAAGATTTTCATGTAGATGTTGAAATGACAATGGTAGGTGTTTTTTATAGAAAATCAAATTGGAATGAAGGGTTAGGATTAAAAGCCAATAAGACATGTCAATCAATGGCCAAGATTGAAAGATGTAGTATGAAATAGGGATAGGGTCAAATTAGGGCAAAGACATAAAATGAATGGCTAAGATTGAATTATGAGATAATTCAATCAAGGGTTGAAAATGAATGAGACAAAAAAAAAAGATTGACATGGAAGATAAGATTGGCAAAGAAAAAGAGGTTGTTGGAGAAAATTAAATAATTATAAAATTATTTAATTTATAAGAGAAAGTTAATAATTAAATAATTAAAACATTATTTAATTATAGAAGACATTTGATAAGTTGACTTTTAATTAAAAGTGGAGGAAAGGTTCAAAATATTAAATAATTAAAATAATTATTTAATAGTGGAGGGAAAGGTAGAAAATAATTACATAAATAAAATTTATTTAATTATAGAAGAAAAAGCTAATGAATAATTAAAATAATTATTTAGTTATAGTAGAAAAATGGAAAATAATTAAATAAAATTAGAATTTATTTAATTATAGAGGAAAAGAGAATTAGTTAGTGACGTAAATAAATAAATTTATTTAATTAATAAGAATAAGGAGAAAATGAATTAATTAAATAATTAAGAATTATTAACTAATAGGAGAATATGACTTAAGGGATAATCAAATAATTAAATATCATCATTGTATATAGTCCCAAGTTGGCCTCCAAAGGTCCCATCTTTTGATTATTTGGTGACACTACCCCCTACTTCCAAGAGGCTTGTCTTTAGATTCACCCCACACTCTTTATACTATGTTGGAACACCAGAGAAAAAAAAAAATCAATTATTTCTGATCCTCAAGAGCACACTAAGGTGTAAGAGGAGAGCATACATAAGTGAATCTTGGGGATTAAAAGACACTTCTTAATTTTAAACCCAAATCCAAATGTGAACAGTTAATTTTAAGTATAATTTCAATTGTGTGGAAAACATGCCAAAAAAAATGTATAAAGCAAAAATTGATTGCAAAAATGGATTCCTTACGATTTTTTGATAAGTTTTTTTCTAAAAAAATTATTGAAAAATGATTTTCTATGACAAAGATATGAGCATTTGAAGTTGAAAAGAAAGGGTAACTTTGGTTGAATGCATCTAAATTTTGGAGTAGAATCTAGAAAATTTGTTTACACTATAGTGAAGAGCTCGAAACCAGCTTTCCAACATTCTTTGAATTTTGAAAATCTGACCTACGCAAAAGTTACACACATTTTAGTAAAACTGTTATATTAATGATATGCAAAGAAAGAAGAGGGCTAATGTTTAAGCCCCCAATTGCTAAAATTCAACTCCCCACATGACCAAGAGCTAGCTGAAGTGTGCTAAAAACCTCTCTAGCACAACACCTGGTCTCCCATATGGCCAAGGGCTTGAAAAATAAAAAGCTAAAATTTAAATAAATTTAAAACTTAAAAGATAATCATAAAAATTTAAAAGGCTAAATTTTTAATCCCTCCATTTATAAACTAAAAGGAAAGGCCATTTAAAAAAAATAAAATTAAAAGCTACAATTTAAATAAATTTAAAACTTAAAAAAGTTTAAGGCTAAAGTTTTAATAGCTGTATTTATAAATTAAAAACAAAGATCATAAGGGCATGTCTTTATGTGGCTGCTTAGTTTATTTTAGCTAGCAGCCACTGCTCAACATTTTAAAGAGCATTTTATGGAGCTAATGGCCCATGATTGTATTTAAATTTAATTTTTTCAATTGTAAAAGTAAAAACTAGAGGAAAAAATTGGAGGCAAATGTGAAAAGGGAGGGAAAGAGATTTGTGGAGCCACATGGCATTTCTTTTAATATGCACGAGCTGCTTATTTTCAAACCCCACATTTTTCCACAACCTATTTTCAATTTTTAAGCAGATTATGAAAACATTCCAAATTATCCATTCCATAATTTTTTTTTCATGGGGACATCTAACTACTTAATTTTAAGAAAAAAATATACATAAGCAGGAGCATGAGGACAAGAAGTAAGATTTTTACGGCTTTTCATAATGTATAAAGTAAAAAAAAATTATAATATTTCAAACAAAAATATTGAATGGAAAAAATGCAACTATATATTGACTTGTGTGAGTTTATCAAAAAGAAAATACATACCTAAATATATTTATAAATCTACCTGTGCCCATGTATATTCAATTCGAGATTAAATCACAACAACACTCAAATACACTTTTTTTAATCAAATACTTTTTTTAATCTTCAAGAAAAATATTAAGGAAAATACATGTGTAAATATAATTATCTACCTATGACTATGTATATTCAAATAGAGATTAATACACAACAAAATTCAAATATATATTTTTTAATCTTCAAAAAAATATTAACACACAATGAAACCCTCGGTTGTATAGCTTTCCATATGAAGGTTTGAGGGTTTAAAAAAATTCAAAAAAATTCAAAAAATTTACATAAGCAAAAACTCGAGGCTCCTATTGATCTTCAAGCCCTCTTTAGAAAAAATCTTTGACCTGCAAAATCAAACTCACAATAGCTCAAAAGAACAAGAGAAAATTATAATATTTCAAATAAAAAATTTGAATGGAAAGAATGCAACTGGTTATTCATGCATATATTGACTTGTAACTATCTACCTGTATATTCAAATACAGATCAATGCACATAAATATAATTATCTACCTATGACTATGTATATTCAAATAGAGATTAATGCAAATAAATATAATTATTTACCCATGACTATGTATATTCAAATAGAGATTAATGCACAACAACATTTCAATATATTGCATGAGTTTATCAAAAAGAAAATACATGCATAAATATAATTATCTAAATATTAACGCACAATGAAACCCTCGGTTGTATAGATTTTCATATGAAGATTTGAGGGTTTAAAAAAATTCAAAAAAATTACATAAGCAAAATATATCAAATTGTATATCAAAATTTGTCTCTTGGCCTCCTTTATCAATGGTGAGGCCATTTTTTTGATAGGAGGCTCCTATAAAAACGTGATCTTCAAGCCCTCTTTAGAAAAAACCTTTGACCTACAAAATCAAACTCATAATAGCTCAAAAGAAGGGTTATAAACTCACAATAGCTCAAAAGAACAAGGGTTAGAAGGGTTGACATCAAGTGCATCAAAATGTAAAATAGATAGAAATAGAAACATGCATAAAACATAGTTTAAATCAAACCAAATGCAATGCAAAAATGTAGTATGTTGAAGTTGTTGAAGATTTGAATGTGGTTGCTCATAATTCAACAACATTACTTTAGCTTAGAAGGTGTTCATGTAGATGTTGAAATGACAATGGTAGGTGTGTTTTATAGTAAACCAAATTGGAATGAAGGGCTAAGATTAAAAGCCATTAAGACATGTAAATCAATGGTTAAGATTGAAAGATGTAGTATGAAATAGGGTTAGGGCTAAATTAGGACAAAAACACAAAATGAATGGTTGAGATTGAATTATGAGATAATTCAATCAAGGGTTGAAAATGAATGAGACAAGAAAAATAAAATTGACATGGAAGATAAGATTGGCACATAAAAAGAGGTTGTTGGAAAAAATTAAATAATTATAAAAAATTTTAATTTAAAAGGGAAATTGAATAATTAAATAATTAAAATGGCATAGGTGAATTCACGACTAGCAATTCATGGTAAAAAAATTCACCTAGAAAAATTCACTGCCAAAATTAATCGTTTTCCTAGAGCCAATTAAAACATTATTTAATTATAGAAGACATGTGATAGGTTGACTTTTAATTAAAATAACAATTTAATTTAATTAGAAGTGGAGGAAAGGGGGAAAATATTAAATAATTAAAATAAGAATTATTTAATTAATAGGAGAATATGATCTTAGGGATAATCAAATAATTAAAATTATTTAATTATGCTAGGAGGAGGAAGAATTTATATGAAAAATGGCATTTCATGCTCAAGACATTAGGGTTTTAATTTTTGTTAAAACTAAATAGTTATTGAATAATTTTATTAGTGATTAAATTTTGGTAAGTGAAATTATTTTATATAAAATTCATTTTAAAAATGATTGTAAATTATCATAAAAATTGTATTTCAATTTAATGCTTTGTTTCTAATAATTTGTGGCTTTGAACTTTAATACATTATTTTATTGATTGGGTAGTCTATAAACTACTTTAGAGAATCCTTCCATTCTAATATAAGAAAACTTAATCCTTGCTCACTATTGCAATGACATATAATGATAATTTTTTTGATTATATCCCCTTCTAATATCATACTATCTACATGGAAAAGACTAATCAAATGTCATTTAGAACATAGAAAATATATATTTTTAAATTATTAAATAACTATTATATATATATATTATTAATTAAATAAAATAAATTAATATATTTATATAATATTATATTATATTATAAGAATATTATAATTAACAACACAAAAATTAGATTATGAAAATTATTGATCATATATTTTAAATATTTTAAAATAATTTCATATATATACTTTTATATATATAATTGAATGTCTCTATAAATGCATAGATTTATAAGGCCTTAGACAAGACAAATTCACATCTGAGAACAATTCATGGCAAGAAAATTCACCGTCGTGACAAATTCACCTTAAGGAAAATTCACACAATTCACTGCCATTGAAAATTAATCTCAAACTTTTAATGCAATGAATTTTCTAGTGAATTGATGGTGGTGAATTTTCCTTGAGGTGAATTTTTCATGGTCCTGAATTTTCTTAAAGTCATTTATAATATTAATGTTATTACTATTTATATAATTAATATTATCTTTATATATATTATATTTTATTTTAAAAAATATTAATATAAATAATGTATATAATAATGTTTCACTCAATTATATATAAACAAAGGGGGGATTATGTAAAAGACATCTAAAAATACTATTTTCTAATTGTTTATGTATATGACTTATGTACTTATACTACCACAAAGCATTTGTAAGAGCCATATGCAAATAAGACAATTTATTAGCCTTAGTGAGTCATGTTCATATAAGACAATTTATTATCAAAAATTACATTTAATTATATTATAATTAGCAAAAATTACATTTTATTATATTATAATTAGCAAAAATTACATTTGATTGTATTCACCTTAACAAGACTTACATTTAATTTGCATTAAATATAAAATACTATAATTACAATACTATAAAGGAAGTACTAGTCAATACATACCACGTGTTTGAATTATATTTATTTTCTTTATTGTTAAATGAATAAGATAAGAAAATAAAAAGACCCAACTATACAAATCAAATCTATGATCGTGAGACCAACCTTATTTATCATTGGCTCTAGGATAATTCACTGCCAGCAATTCACCACACAAAATAATTATTGATGGTGAATTTTCCCGAAATGAATTATGGTGAATTATAACAGTGCCTTTATCATTATATAATTTAAAATATTCTCTCAAAATAAATCCGAAATTAAATAAAAATAAATAAATATACAAATATCATCATTTTATATAGTCCGAGTTGGCCTCCAAAGGTCCCATCTTTTGTTTATTTGATGACACTACCCCTAAAAATCATTGGGAAGATCCTAAAGAAGCTCTTTATTGGTGGTTGTTTTTTTAAGGTATTTATTTATATAAATAGAAATAGGCAAGGCTGGTAGGAAATGAGAATTGAATCTAGAGATCCTTGACTCCTTGGCTTGTAATGTAGTGATTTTTTTTTATTTATTGATTATTTTCCTTTCTTGGGGTACCACCAAAATTAAATATATTAATAGAATAGAGAATCCCAAGTGAGATTCAACGATTTCCAAATGAAGTCAGAAACATTTAATAAGAAAAAATATGTAGGAGAGCCTCTATTTATAATTTGCATGATGAGGAAGCTTGTATTTTATGGACGATGGTTATATTTTCTTTTTAAAGATTAAAAAAATCAATGATTAGATTTGTCGTTCAGTGTTCGTGGCCAGATTTAATTTGTCGTCTTTCGTAAAGAGAGGAAACGTGCTTCAACAGAAATAACGGCATTTAGTATTGGACCTTATACAATAGGACGTGTAAGGTGCAGATTCATTCCGGAGAGCTTGAAGTCTTGGAGTGCATTCACACCGTTCTGTACTTTTTTTAATTTATTTATTTAAATGGGTTGTATATTTTACTCACCACATTTTTTATTGTTTTAATGATGGAATTTGTATCTTTATTTTCTCTTTATTCAATTTTATGTTTATTTTGATGGAGTGATTTTGTTGAATATAATTGCAGAATAAAAGTGAAAAAGAAATTGTAGAAAATAAAAGATTAAAACAATCACAAAAATAAGAACACAGATTTATCGTGGTTCACCATCAATTTGATGGCTACGTCACACTCGGGGATTATCTCTTATTAATCACAAAGTTCTGAATAATTGCATTCAGCCAGCAGTTTCAATATATAAAACAGTCTTCAACGAATTAAAGGAAAGGTCCATTCAAAAAGACAACTTTTAAATTGGCCACACACGTCAATAGAAGTAATTACAAAAAGGAGAAAGCATTTCGAAATAAGAAAGCAACTTGCTAATTTGGGCTTCAGTTAACCCAACAATCTCCCACTTGAAGACCAAATTGCTGCTCAGAGATATCCCACCGCTACAGAGTTAAAGTCAGAGCTGCACAAGTCTGAGAGAAGCTCTACAAAATTCGAACTTCTCCCTTGAAACTACTTTCGTCAACATGTCAGCTGGATTGAGCTTTGTGTCAATTTTCTGTACCTGCAGCTTCCCCTCTTCGATACAATGGCGAATGAAGTGATATCACAGCTCTATGTGCTTCGTCCGATTATGAAAAGCTGAATTCTTTGACAAGTGAATAGCACTATTGCTGTCACAAAAAAGAGTAAAAATAGATTGTTGAAACCACAAATCACCTATCAATCGCTGCAGCCAAATCATTTCTTTTGCCCCTTCTGAAAGAGCAATATATTCAGCCCCCGTAGAAGAAAGTGCAACCACTTGTTGCAACTTATAAACCCAACTGATCGTTGCCCTAGCAAAAGTGAAAGTATAACCAGTGGTAGAACGCTTTTTATCCAGATCTCCAGGCATATCTGAATCAACATAACCTCGTAGATAAATGTCCTTACCACCGAAACATAAACTGCGATCAGAAGTACCTTTCAAATTACTGAATATCCACTGTACTGCCTACCAATGTTGTTTACCTGGATTACTCATAAATCTGCTCACTACTGCTAGTGCTTGAGCAATATCCAGATGAGTACAAGTCATGGCATACATTAAACTGCCAACTGCTGATGAATATGGAACCCATTTCATGTATTATTTTCCTTCATCTGTTTTAGGACACATAGCTGAGGATAACTTAAAATGATCAGCCAAAGGAGTACTCACAGATTTGGCATTCTTCATATTGAATTGATCTAAGATTTTATGAATATATTTTTCTTGAGATAATCTAAGTTCTCTCTTTTTTCTATCTCTGATTATATTCATGCCAAGAATCCTCTTTACTACCCCTAAGTCCTTCATAGCAAATCTCTGAGATAAATGTTGTTTTAACTCACAAACTATCCTCACACTATTGCCAGCAACCAACATCAACATAAAGTAATAGAATGACAAACTCACCATTTGGAAGCTTTTTGTAATAAACACATGGGTCTGAATCACAACGAATGAAATGTTGGTGAGTCATGAAGCTGCCAGATTTTAAATACCACTGCCTTGGGGCTTGCTTGAGCCCATACAAACTCCGCTTCAATTTGCAATAGAGATGCTCTTGACTCAGTTTTACAAAAGCTTCAGGCTGCTCCATGTATAATTCTTCTTCAACATCGCCATGAAGAAATGCAACTTTGACATCTAATTGCTCAAGTTCGAGATCCCAAATGGCTGCCAACCCTAACACTGCTCGAATAGTGGTCATTCGCACAACTGGCAAAAAAAATTCATTGAAATCAATGCCTTTTTCCTGAGCAAAACCTTTGACGACCAATCTGGCTCTATAATGTTGATGACCTCCCTCTTCCTCTTTCACACGATACACCCATTTATTTTTCAGAGGTTTTCGATTTGGTGGAAGAGGAACCAAATCCCAAGTGTCGTTTGTTTGCAAAGACTCCATTTGTTCATTCATTGCCTCCATCCATTTGACAGAATTTACATCTTTGCAAGCTTGTTTAAATGTTGCCGGCTCTGCCTCACCACAAAGCAACAATTCATAATTATAATCCTTTGTTAAAAACAACTGAAAAATCATTAAATTTTTGTGGTATTTTCCTCTTTCGTGTGGATCTCCGTAATTGAGAATCAATTGCAGACTGTGAATTATCATGGTTGTCTATAGTCACTTCATTTCTCTGTAAATTTTCTTCAATTGTTTGACTGCTTACACTCCTCTGTAGACTGTTACCAGGCAAATCATTGACAGACTGCCTTTGAATTTGCAATGGCAGCGAAGTAATCAAAGGTTGTGCATTTGAAAGAAAATATTGCGCACAAATCATAGGCGGCGCATAAACCATAGAAGGCTCTAGAGAGGGTAATGATGTTAACAAAGGCTATGAATTTAAAACAAGAGGCAGCAATTGAAAATTACAGGGCTGCGTTTGAATTAATAAAGGTAGTGATGTCACTATAGATGGCTGCTCATAAGACAAAGAGGACGCTGGCAAAGGTTGCGAATTATTGTTATGTGAGGGCAGTGCCTCATTTACTAGAGGCTGTGTCATAGTTGGCAAGGGCAAAGAATGATATAAAGAGGGCTGCCAATTAGGAATTGAAGAGCGATTTGGTAAATGATTCGCATGAAATGTTAAAGGCTGCTGTGTAACAAATGGAGGCTGCGCACTGCTTTGAGAAAGGTGAGCATGGTTTTGAAGGGCCTGCGAATTGAACAATGAAGACTCCTCATGTGCAAGAGGCTGCGAACTAAACAAGGAAGGCTGCAATGAGAAATGGGAAGGCAGCGATCCATTGTGAAGGTACAACACTGGAGTTTCATGACCAGCTTGAAAAGGTTGTGTATTAATTGGAGAAGACTACACCTCATGAATAAGAGACTGCGTTGCAATGTATGAAGGGGCATTTTGAATAAGAGGTTGCTCTGTATTAAACAATGTAGGCTATGCATTTGTATTAACAGGGGATGCATTAGATGAAGGCAGAGCAATTGAATTTAATGGCTGCGAATAGACAAGGGTGCTAGCATTTGAAGAAATGACTAAAGGCTGGGAGAAAGATGCAGAAGTTTTCTTAACATGACCATTTTCAAATAAATCAATATTAAAATATTCATCTGAAGATTTGTCCAGAGGCTGCAAACCTGAGAATTTTTTTCATTGAAGACAACATCCTGACTGCGCACAATCTTTCTTGCAATGAGATCCCACAGCCAAAAACCAAACCGATCTTCTCCATAGCCCAGAAAAATGCACCTTTTTGATTTGAAATCAAGCTTCGTTCATTGTTCTTTTGGAATATGCACGAACGCATCATAGCCAAACAACCTAAAATGATGATATGAAATTCTCTTCCCAAGTCATCTCTCCTCAGGAATGTCAAAATCTAAGTGAGACGACGAGGCACGGTTGATCAAATAAACTGTAGTGTTGCATGCCTCTGCCCAAAACTATTTTCCCAACCCGGCATTAGAGAGCATACAATGAGCTCTCTCTAAAATTGTCCGATTCAACTGCTCAGCTGCTCCATTTTCCTGAGGGGTGAATGGGACCACCTTTATTCTACGAATGTCGTTGTCTGCACAGAAATTATCAAACTCTGAGGAACAAAACTCTCCTCCATTGTTAGTTTTTAGACATTTAATCTTATGCCCTATTTTATTTTCAACAAGAGCCTTGAAAATTTTAAACTTTGAAAAAACTTCTGATTTTTTATTCAACATGTAGATCCAAACTTTTCTAGTGCAATCATCCAAAAAAGTGACAAAATAATTTGCACCACCAAATGAAGTTACCTCAGTAGGACCAAACATGTCTGAATGCACAAGTGCCAAAGGAGTAGATTTTTTATCATGGCTTGTCCTCAAGAAGCTGGCCCAACTTTGTTTGCCATAAAGATAGTGTTCACAAAACTGCAAATCCATCGATTGCAAGCCGGGAAGCTGATCTCATTGAATCATTACTTCAAGCCCTTTCTTGCTCATGTGACCGAGCCTCTTATGCCAAATTTCTGAATGGTTGTCCATGACTGTCATGGCAGCTCCCACTTCACCATGGCATTTTAAAATATACAGATTACCCAACTTCTTGCCTTTAGAAATCACTAAAACCCCTTTTGTTACTTGCCAATTTTCTAAAGAAAATTTAACATCACACCCAAAAGTAATTAATTGACTCACAAAAATTAAATTTCTCTTCAACAAAGGAACATATCTAACATCCTTTAAAATCCATTTACTGTCATTCTTTAAATTTAAAACTATATCACCCTTACCAACAATTTCACACTCCTTATTGTCACCAAGAAAAACCTTACCGAAAACACCTTCTTTGAAATTTGTACAAGCTTGCCTGCACGAAGTAGCGTGGAAAGAAGCTCCAGAATCAAGTACCCAAGAGTCTGTAGTCATGTCACCGGCAGCCAAAATTAAAACTCCATCATCTTTTTCAGTTGCAATGTTTGCTTCATTGTTACTGACTTTGTCCTATGCCTTCTTATAATTCCAGCAATTTTTCTTTGTGTGGCCTGGCTTGCCATAGAACCAACAAGCACCTATTTTTCCTCTTGACTGCGATCTGGATTTTGATCTCCTCCTATTATTATATTTGCCTCTTTCTTTACTTCTACCTCTATTCCCAATACTTATAGCCGTTAATGCCTCACCAGATGAGGGTTCCTAATTTTTTCTTTGCATATCTTCACTCAGTAAAGTGGCTGCAACATCATCGAATTTCAGCTTGCTTTTGGCAGCCACCGAAGTTCTCACTACCATCACAACACCTTCCCAGCTATTTGGTAAAGAACATAGTAATAAAATAGCTTTGATCTCATCATCCAAATTAATGCCTACAGAAATCAGCTAGGTAACAGATGTATTAAATTCATTCAAATGATTGGACATAACCCCTCCTTCTCGTATTTTTAAATTATACAATTTCTTCATAATAAATACCTTATTGGAAGTAGATGCCATTTCATACATTGAAGACAGTTTATCCCACAACTCCTATGTAGTCTTCTCTGTAGAGACATTAAATAAAACATTGTTGGAGAGCGACAGGAAAATTGTAGCTCTTACTTTTTGGTCCAGCTTATCCCATTCTTCATCTGATAGAGATCCTTTCCCTTTGGCTTTGCCAGCCAATGCATTTGATAGATCTTGCTTGATGAGAAGAGATTACATCTTCACTTTCCAAAGGCTGAAATTTTGTCCTACAAATCTTTCAATTTTCCACTTGTCTGCATCTTCCATGGCTGCAGAAGCTCTTCACAATTTCCTGCAGAAAATTTCTCCAACCTGCTCTGATACCAATTGTTGAATATAATTGCAGAATAAAAGTGAAAAAGAAATTGCAGAAAATAAAAGATTAAAACAATCACAAAAATAAGAACACAGATTTATCGTGGTTCACCATCAATTTGATGGCTACGTCCACACTCAAGGATTATCTCTTATTAATCACAAAGTTCTGAATAATTACATTCAGCCAGCAGCTTCAATATATAAAACAACCTTCAACGAATTAAAGGAAAGATCCATTCGAAAAGACAACTTCTAAATTGGCCACACACGCCAATAGAAGTAATTACAAAAAGGAGAAAGCATTTCGAAATAAGAAAACAACTTGCTAATTTGGGCTTCAGTTAAGCCAACAGATTTAATATCTTATATATTGATAAGTGAAATATTTTTGTGTTAAGTTTGATTCTTGATTTTATGTTTATTTTTGTTTATTTTATTTGTGTTTAGATTTATTTTCATTTATTTGATCTTATCACATTTCAATTTACATATTTCTATATAGTTGACATTTACACATCATTTATTAGCTTACAATCACCCTCATGTCCACACTTATGTTCGTTGTCTTGAAACTGGCACGTTTATGTCTTAAGGATTGATTCTAAAGCTTAAATTTTAAAATTCTTACTATTTCTTACTAGTTGTGAACTTATTTGACAAATGTTTAAATTGTTATTATATCTAAGTATTTAATGGCATTCAATGTGCAATTATTATCATGATGGTCAAGCAAGGAGCATTTATTCTAGGGACATTTGGATTTGGAGATTAAAGTGCACATATTTATATTAGAATCATATATGCCATCTACATATGCATATGTTGTCTAATACCATTTGTTTAACATCATAAAGCTAGTCCAAATAAGGGGTTGACCTAAGAGAACTTGGCCTTGGCAATTCAACAATTTCTAAACATTGTCTTGATAATTTTATCTTAGATAATTCCTCTAGGTCACAATTATTTCTCATGCATGAAATCATAACATGTGAGTTCATTCATAAGAGACTCAAATTTGTCATATATTTTTAATTATATATATAAAAAACATTGAGAGATATCCTTCTCAAGGTGCCTATGCACTTTTATGTGACAAATGGATTAAAAAGTAGGCACCTCGAGAATGATCTCTCAGTATTTTTTTTAATATTATTAAAAATATATATGTTAGTAGCATTCACAACGTGACATGGAAGAAAAAATTATTAGGGTTAGAGTTGAGGTTAGCTTTAGGAATAGGTTTAGGGTTACAAATAGAGATGCAATTTGGTTCATGGGTAAGGGTAGGGTTTGAAATTATAGTTAGGGTTAAGATTTAGGATGCAATTAGGATTAGGATTAGGGTTGGGGTTAATGTTAGTATTCAAAATAGGGTTACCATTATAAATACAAGTAGAGTTAACGTTGGGTTTAGCATCAAAATTAGGATTAGGGTTAGGATTACAGATAAAATTACGATCAAGGGTAGGGATAGGGTTAAGGTTAGGGTCAGGGTGAGGGTTACAAATATAATTTGGGTTAGGGTTAAGATTAGGGATACAATTAGGGTTAGAGATAAAATTATGATTAGGGTTAGGGTTAAAAATGCAATTAGAATTAGGGTTGGGCTCAACATGAAAATTAGGATTAGGGTTAGGATTAGAGATAGAATTAGGATCAAGGGTAGGGTTAGGTTTAGGGTTAGAGATATAATTAGGGTTAGGGTTACTATTATGATTAGGATTAGGATTAGAGTTATGGTTATGGTTAGATGTATAATTAGCATTAGGCTTGGGGTTAGTGTTAGTATTAGTAGTAGGGTTAGGGTTAGGGTTAAGATTAGGGATATGGTTATGGTTAAGATTATGATTATGGTTAGGATTAGAGATAAATTAGGATTAGGTTTGGGGTTAGTTTTAGTATTGAGATTAGGGTTAGTTTTAGAAATACAATTATTATGGTTGATGTTAGTATCAAAATTAGGATTAGGGCTAGGATTATTGATAAAATTAGGATCAAGGGTAGGGTTAGGGTTAGTGTTATGATTATGATTACGATTATGATCAAGATTGGAGGTTTTTAATTAAAAAGGGGGTAAAAACTTTATTGCATTAGGAAAGCATTACTAAACCAAAAGAGAGAAGCCCACCACAGGGCCCAACAAAACCAAGAATTAATTCTCACCCAAGAAACACCTCATATCCTCCATAACCCATTCCTCCAAAGCAAGAGCCAAATCACCAAGAAGGTTTCCCTGATCATCCACACACCAAGAACCCATCCTCTCAATATCCCACCTAGCCAGACCATCAACCACCTTGTTCCATTCCAGAGGAACCTGGAGAAAGTCAATGAAATCCAAAGTAGAACACAAGGAAATAATCTGCTTAACCACCATAGCTAGTTGCTAATTCACATCCTCCAAATATTGCTTATGTAGTATGTTGATAACAAGCTATGAATTAGATTCACAAATAATTTTTTTCCATCCAAGGATAATTGCATACTCCACTACCAAAAGAATAGCAAGATCCTCCATAAGATTATTAGTATGTCACCCTTTGTACATAGAGAAGAAAAATACCACCAATCCTGAGCAATACCTACCAATTCCCCCGAAGCTTGCATGACTAGGATTTCCCCTATAAGAACCATCCATATTAATTTTCAACTCCCCTTATTCAGGAGGGTGTCAACAACCTCCACAGTCAACCTGTTCACGACCTCGGCCATGATGCATCCTTCTCCCATTCCACCTACCCGCCTTGATGAGGTCTAGAGATTTAACCACTCCCAAATCACTAGGATCAATCAGAA
Organism: Sequoia sempervirens; assembly: GCA_007258455.2. Classification (NCBI taxonomy): domain Eukaryota; kingdom Viridiplantae; phylum Streptophyta; class Pinopsida; order Cupressales; family Cupressaceae; genus Sequoia; species Sequoia sempervirens. Next base: position 17,683 of record VDFB02074420.1, read on the forward strand.
CCAATAAGTCATAATTCGTATTGAAAGGCTCCTTAATAGCTCCCAGAATTCTCATCAAAATTTTCCCAATAAGCAACTTATTATCTAAGAAAATCTATCTATTACACTCCAACCAAATGTTCCAAATAATTAGAATAGGGCCAATGACCCTTGAGCAATACTAAGAAAAAAGGTATTAGCATGAGAGGATCTTTGTCTTCTCAAAAAGTCATCCAACGAAGCAGCATGACTACACGACAGGCTCTAGATCTTCCACCATAGATGCCAAATAGCTTTTGCAAAGGAGCACTGGAAGAAAATATGTGGCAACCATTCTTCATGTTTAGCACACATAACACACATGGAGGGGCCCTTAAACCCCTACTTCTAAAGATTCTCCCAAGTGAGACACTTACCTTGTACCACCAACCAAGAGAAAAAATTGCACTTAGGCCAAGCAAACTATTGAAAATTGAGGTGTCTTCTTCGCTTAATACTTTGTAGAACTTTAAGATTGTTGATCTAAATATGCTTTTTCTTTGTTACACATTCTTTGTGGGTGATTATCTGATTTATTAATTTTATCATTTGTAGAATGAGGACAAAAGTTGTAGAAGAATTAGATAGGATATTAGAAGATACACAACATATACTGTGGAGAAACCCTTTTGGGAAAAAACTCCACCAAGAATCAATGTATTATTTAATCTCTAAAGTAGATTACAATAATTTCAATTCTTCCTTGAGATGCTTCTTTTGCCTTTAACAAATCTTCTTCACAACCTGCAATAAACTAATACAAACTCTCTTCAACTTGCTTGCAATATATAGGCAATAATCAACCTTGTAAACTCCAAAAGAGTTACAATTACAAAGCTCAATCCCTATCTCCTAAAAGGTATGTCTATCTCCTCAAAGTAAAGTTTAACTATGAAGAACAATGCAAATCATCATCTTCATCCATTTGGGTGTCCCAAACTAAAGTAGTAACTCAACCTTTATTCCGTAAATATCTTCAAGGCTTTATCCTCAAAGTAGGCACCCAAGAGTGGGCCTACTTAACTCAACCTTCTAAAATATCTTAACATGTAAAGGAGTTAATTCCAAGAAGCCAACCTGGGCACCCAAAGTGGGTCCAAGTCATTTTTTGTTAACTAAAACATCTCTCTCCACCATTCATGCAAGAATGGTCATCCCCTGTTAACTGGAGCAAGTCACCTGTTATTTGTCATGCAACTAGATTCATTAGTCATGCATTCCAAGTTAACTGAGGTCAACTAGCATTCAACTAAAACTAACTGAAGATAACTAAACTAAACTAAACTAAACTAAAATAAACTAAACTTATCTGAACTGAACTAAACTGAACTGAACTTCATGCATGTAAACATCAAACCGTAACTCCTAAGATCTTTACATGCATTTAGAAGTGTTATCTTTTACTCCAAACAATTAACTTAACTCAAGGTGAGTTCCACCTTCCATGTGGGTGCCCCGTGTGCTCCTATTATTTAGGAACTCATCTTGGATGCCCTCACATGCTCCTATTATTTAGAATTAATTAAAAATGTCAATTAACATGATTATTTCATCCAAAATTAATCTCTCTCTAATCCTCATGTTTGAGAACACTTTCCAAGAACTTAGGAGACACATGAAATAAATAATGTTTAGGATTACAATTAAATGGCATCCTATTTCCAACATTCTCGCACTTGAAATTATACATTGCAATTATTCTAAACAAGGAACAATTATAAATGAATTACAAAAACTTAAGGCCAATGGCCTTCCTGCACCAACTAATCAATCCATGCCAAATTCAAATGCAACCTACATAATCATGAAGCTCCAAGCAAATGATTAAAAACAAGAGAAATTATCTAAAGGAACTAGTTTCATAAGATAATTTGCAACATTAATTAAAGTGTTGACTTTCTCAATTAATACCTTCCCACTCTCAACCATTTCTTGCACAAAGTGACACTTAACATCAACATGCTTAGTACGAGCATGATACATGGGATTTTTGGCTAAACACATAGCACTCTCACTATCACATTCAAGTTTAACTTACTTGCAATTAAAACCAATACCTTTCCCAAGTCTTTGTATCCAAACTTCCTCTTTGGAGGCATGTGAAATCGCCAAGTGTGTTGAACTCGCGTTCAACCAAGGTCTAGGCTCCTCAATATTTTTTTAAATAGTTTTTCTTGCTAGTAACTATTCCAACATATATCTCTTACCATAAGAGAACTAAAGCCTCACCTATTTCTCCAAGTATCCACAAGGACCTATAATAAACCAATTCATTCCAAACTCCAAATACAACACAACACTTTCATGAAGTAATCAAGAAAATGATTATTGTACCCAATACTTAAGAGAACTACACAAGATCAATGTCAAAGATCCAATCTGGAACATAAACATGGCATCCATAGTCTAACCATCTCCTCCTATGATATCACATGCACCATAACATATATACATCCTATTCTCAAGAGAACCATACCAAACTCTAAATCCAATAAGAGTAAACCATGAAATAATAGCAACCACTCTAAACCAAGAAAACATATCCCCAATCACCTGAAGATAACCTTGCCAATGATGCATCCATGTCACTACCAACAAATCCCATTGAATCATGGTACTGAGTCACACATGGCATTGTGACTACCATCCTCTTCATGAAGATCACTATAACCTACCAAAGCTCCCACTGAACTGTGATTCTAAGCTATACATGGCAATAAGATAAACATCAGACCAACACTTTCAAAAGCATATGGAATTTCAGACATTTCCTCATGATCAAAATTATCATAACATGTACCATGCCACAACTCTAAACCACTAATCAATAGTATACCGTGACATAATAACAAAACCATCATATAACCAAGAATCCACTTCATTGCCAAATGCTCCCACTAAAATGTGATATTGAGCAATCCCATGGAATCATGATGCACATAATCAAAACCACATTTTTGTCATAAGCTCACACCAAACTTGTGAATCGAAGCTCTTAATGACACATGATAAACTTCCTCTAAAGAAAGAATATATACCTCTTGTAACAAACTTATTTTCCAAAATCAGCAATAACAAAAATAGTAAAAGCTCCCAATAAGCCAAAAATCCTTCAATATTTTAAGAGAAAGGAATCCCAATACTATACCCAACCTTAGCCCTAATAGAAAATGTTGAAAATTGAGGTGTTTTCTTAGCTTAATACTTTGTAGAACTTTAAGATTGTTGATCTAAATATGCTTTTCCTTTGTTATAGATTCTTTTTGGGTGATTATCTGATTCATTCATTTTATCATTTGTAGAATGAAGACAAAAGTTGTAGAAGAATTGGATAGTATATTAGAAGATACACAACATATTCCATGGAGAAACCCTTTCGGGAAAAAACTCCACCAAGAATCAATGTATTAATTGATCTTTGAAGTAGATTACAATAATTCTAATTCTTCCTTGAGATGCTTCTTCTGCCTTCAACAAATCTTCTTCACAACCTGTAATAAACTAATACAAACTCTCTTCAACTTGCTTGAGATATATAGGCAATAATCAACCTCGTAAACTCCAAAATAGTTACAATTAAGAAGCTCAATCCCTATCTCCTAAAAGGTATGCCTATCTCTTCCAAGTAGAGTTTAACCGTGAAGAACAATGCCAAATTATCATCTTCATCCATTTGGGCATCCCAAACTAAAGTAGTAACTCAACCTTTATTCTGTAAATATCTTCAAGGCTTTATCCTCAAAGTAGGAACCCAAGAGTGGGCCCACTTAACTCAACCTTCTGAAATATCTTAACATGCAAAGGAGTTAATTCCAAGAAGCCAACTTGGGCGCCCAAAGTGGGTCCAAGTCATTTTCTGTTAACTCAAACATCTCTCTCCACCATTCATGCAAGAATGGTCATCCCCAGTTAACTGAAGGAAGTCACCCATTATGTATCATGAAACTCAAGTCATTAGTCATGCATTCCAAGTTAACTGAAGTCAACTAGCATTCAACTAAAACTAACTAAAGATAATTGAACCATAACTGAACTAAACTAAATTAAACTAATTCTAAACTGAACTAAACTAATTTGAACTGAACTGATCTGAACTTCATGCATGTAAACATCAATCCCTAACTCCTGGAATCTTTACATGCATTCAGAAGTGTTATCTTTTACTCCAAACAATTAACTTAACTCAAGGTGAGTTCCACCTTCCATGTGGGTGCCCCATGTGCTCCTATTATTTAGAACCTCATATTGTATGCCCTCAAATGCTCCTATTATTTAGAATTAATTAAAAATGCCAATTAACATGATTATTTCATCCAAAATTAATCTTTCTAATCCTAGTGTTTGAGAACACTTTCCAAGAACTTAGGAGACACATGAAGTAACTAATATTTAGGATTACAATTAAATGGTGTCCTATTTCCAACACAAACTCATTCCAAACATGCTTCCACTAAGAAACCTTAGAGCTTCCAAATAATTTCTTATCTAGAACTTGATACCTAGAGGCAACTAAAATTTTTCCCTTTGGGTCAAGGCCCCAAGCCAACACATTTTTCCTAGGAAGATAATTGCAGACACGATATGATAAAATCTTAACAAGTTCTTGTCGGTCCTCAACCATACCACCAGGAGGCCACTCTAGACGATCCTCCCACCCAAACACTGTAACCTGACCTATGGTCTATTGAGATTCATTCATTCATTTCATCCAAAACTAGTTGTAGACTACAATCTAGGATCCTAGCTTCATCCTCTTTTGTAGGAGGTGAATCCTCAAAGAATAAGGTAGAAAAAAAAATGAACACATTCGGAAAAAAATAGAAGCATTGGAGGAGAGATTTTCTCCATCCAACGAAAAGAGAGAGAAGATAACATTACCTTGCCTCTGTTCTTTGACTGAATTGTGAAAGAAAGAAGTATTTTGATCACTAGCCTGAAGCCACTCAATATGAGATTTTTGTTTCCAAAAAATTTCTTCTGTCAACTCCTATTACTCAACATCCTTCATTGCAACAACTTCCAACAAAGCAAGCTCCTCAGTGAGTCCTTGATCCCAAATCTTCTTGGTGATCAAGTCTAATCTCTCTTGAGCCTTATATGTTTTGCATGAAACAAATTACCAAAGGATTTCCTATTCCAACACTTCAACCTATATTTCACATATTGAAGCCTCTTGGTGAAAGAGTACATAGTCATGCCATAAGTTGGATTTCCAAGACACACCAACTAGGAATAAAAGCATGAAGAGACTCATCCCTAAGCCATATAAGTTGAAACTTAAATGACTGCTTAACACATCGTTGAGGTAACTCAACCCTAAGCATAATAGGCCAATGGTCAAAGCCCCGACCATCCAATATCTTAGAGTTGGTCACCCACCTATCCCCTAAGCAAAAACTAGACACCAAAAATCTATCTAGTTATTTAGAAATATTAGCATCTCCACTTCTCCTATTACTCCAAGTAAAGACTCCATTAGTTGGCTTAATATCAACTAACCTTAGAAATGAAATTTTATCCTGCAAGAGCCCCGAGGAAGGCTCCAAGTGAGCACTACCTCCCCTCTTCTCCTCTAGGGAAATAACAACATTAAAGTCCTCAACCAATATCCAAGGAAAATACGGATCCAAAGACCTCACATGTTTAACATGATCCCACAGCCTTGCTTTACCTTGAAATTCAATTGACACATAAATATTAGACAAAAGAAATTTTACCCATACTTAAGATGAGAAGCAATACAATAAATTGAGCTCCTACAAGAGATCCACCCAATGGGATTGAATTTTTGAGGATCCCATAAATAGGCCACTCCACCAGAGCTACCAAGTACTCCCACACATTGACAATGACCACGACTCCAAATCTTTGAAGACACCCACAACATAGAATCAACTGATAACTTAGTTTACTGAAGGAAGACCATATTAGGAGAATGAACATGAACCAAATCTCAAATAGATTTTTATCGAGGGATGCTATTCAAACCCATCACATTTCACAAAATCAAAATCATTGTTGGGGTTACGAAAAGTGAGCATCAATAGTCTTTACCAAACTAGCCTCCACCAATGTCTCACCAGCTAACTTCACCTTTTCTTGATCCTTCTTCTGGCCAACCTTAGAAGGTTTCTTAGGAGCCCCCTTCTTGAAATATTTTTGTTGTAGACCTAAGACAAATGAAGAAGGATTCTTTTTCTTTAAAAAAAGAATCACTCTGCACCTCTAAGATAGCCCCACCCCCACCAAGGGAACCCCTAGAATCTAAAATCACCTCCCCTTCCGAACCCATAACCTGAGTTGAAGGGTTCAAGACATAATCCTATTGAGGACCCTAAACACCAAGTTGATCCATCTTAGAGATCTTTGAAGGTTGCACATCAAGTACCTCTTTAGCACAAACACCAACTTCCAATGACATGTCCATCAGAAACCCTTCCTCCTCCACTAACTCATCTAAAGCATCAAATCTATTAATAGTTTCCTCCCTGTACCTATCCTTGAAAGTTCACTTTTGACCCCGTCCATGGTTGCGAGACTTAACCAGAAAAAAACTATCTTCATCCACTATCCCCTTGCTTGGGAGTCTTACCTTTATCCACCTTAAGATTAGACTAAGGGTGAAGATTATTTACACCACCAACACTTGAAGCACGAGGGCATTTCTACTGAAGGTGACAATATTCATGAAATAAATGGCACCGAAAAGGTAATGTCTCATAATCCAACGACTGAGTCCAAGAACAAGAACCAACAGTTAAGTCAATGGAATCCAGGAAAGGCTGACTCAAATCAATCTCAACGCATACTTGTGCATAAGATAAGATCCTCTTATCCAAAGTTTGTTGTGAATGGCCAATTAGTTTTCCTAGCATCAAAGCAATTGCCTGCAAAATATCGCTTCTCCAACATTCAAGTGGTAGTCGAGGTAGATGAACCCAAACTAGGACCTTAGAAGGTAACTCCTCTAAGATATTAAAACTAGCATGCCATGGTTTGATAAAGAGGCCCACCTAGTTATAGAAATAAGGCCCCCCTTCAAATGCCCTATTTCTATCTGAAATGCATGTAAAATCCACTAAAAAGAATTTGTTTGCAACCATCAAAATGTCCAAATCGCCTTTCGAGTTCCAAGCTCTCTAAATCCACATATCAAGGAATAGGAGAGAAATCCTCATTCCCAAAAAAATTACATATCAAAACATGACTAGAGAAATAAGCAATATCCTCAACCACCGATTTAAGTTGAATTACAAGACATGGTCATTCTTGTGCCCTTTCTAAACATCCCTTCACCTTGTGCAATTTTCCAACTCCATTCTGGGTTATACCCAAACCAAATAAAATAGGGTTTGAAACCCCAGGTTCCATACCCACCATGATAGAGACCCCCACAACCATATCGTTTGGTGCATGCAAATCCATCCACACTTTTGAACCAAAAAAACATCACCCAAGACCTTCGGGTATCACACAACAACCCCTCACATGACTAGAACCCCAAAGGAAATTAGGAAAAGAAAACACCAATGTACACCACACCTAGATACTAAATGTAGTAAGAAGAAAGGGCCAACTCCACCAAAACATAGCCCTGACAACCAACATAGAGAAGGCACCAAACCAAACCAATGGTCCCAAGCAAAGCACAACCATCGAAAAAAATGATAAAATCTGATCGCCTAGACCCCCTGCACTCGATCACCACCCCCTCGCATAGAAATCAACCAAGAATAGACAACTAGGAGTCATCCGCCCTACTAAGCTCATCAGCACACAATCACTCCATTTCTCCTTCAATCAAGATTAGAGGTAGGGTTAGTGATAGACAATTTATTAGCATTATGATTAGGGTTAGTGTTACTATTAGTGTTAGGGTTAAGATAAGAGATAGGGTTAGAGATTAGGAAGACGGTTAGGGTTAGAGTTAGAGACAAAATTAGGATTAGGGTAACTGGGTAAGGGTTAGATATGGATTAAGGATTAGGGTCTGTTAGTTATTTTTTAGAACCAAACTTATTCTTACCATAGACCTATGAAATTTTTGGGAACAATTATCAGTAAGGGTAAGGATTGGCCAACACATAAGTAAAGGCTTTTAGGTCCTTACTTCTTCACTTCGGGCTCTGTTGAACCCAAGAGGGTAATCCTACACATAGTGTTTATAGGTACTGGTGTTTATAGGTATTAAACACAAAATAAATAGATAATTCTCCTTAAATGTTTAATAGACAAATCCTACATAATTGGCCGACCTTCATGATAGTGACTAGCCAAAACAAAAGAAAATATAATTCATTATGATTCACACACACCCAGAAAGAGATTTTACAAGTAAATTTATTATATTTTGTCATCATCTATTGAATTGGTTACCACAATTGGAACATAATACTTTGCTAAACTAGTGCCATATTCTTAGAATGGAGTCAAACCAAATACCCACATGATTTGATAACAATCTTGCATTTGACAATACCCAAAGCCTTGAAAATATTGCATTACAATACTCCCACCAGTCATCTCCACAATTTACTTCTTACTAGAATCCTCATACATTATTTATTTCAAACCCACTCTTATATTCAAGCATTTACATACATTCATTAAATTGATAAGCAAGAATAAAGTAGCACATCTATTGGAAACCAATAGAGATAAATAATATAACCATTGATTATATTATTTGTAGTCTATGTAACCTGCACATAGGAGAGTAATATGTAGAAATTTTATATTATTCTTCGATATGCATTTTCATTGTCATTATCAAATCCATACGCATATCAACTGACTTTTCCTAGAACATATTACTAGAAATTTTAATATCTATTTTATTTCTATGTATAATCTGTTCAAAGAGAACTACCTACTGACCTCCCTGTGCAATCAGCCTTCAAACAAATTTTATAAGATAGGAGCAAAAAGCATTAGGCTAAATTAGACTTACATTTCACTCTCATTCCAAAATGAATTTCACCAGAAAGTGAGAATATTCCCCAATTGGTTGCAAGCAAGCATGTGTAGGATAGGGGAGATCAAACAAAACTCCAAAAATGCATTAGTCAGAGTAGATCCAGCATTCTTCAAAAAGCATCATTTTCACAACAACAAAAACATGTAAGTTCATATTGACCCGAGAAATGTCACTGTTAGCATCAAAGGCATAAATAAACAAAGACCCATATCACAACACACTAGCCAAGGAAAATAAGTTAAAACAAAGGACCAAAAACTAAGCACTTGATCTGAGAAGGAATGGGGTGCTACTTTGCCTTGTCAGCAACAAAGTAGGTGTGCTTTCTCAATGTCCTTATTGAAAGTGGAGTATCCATAACCACCTTATCCTCATAATCAACAAAATTAGTCATAGCCATGAGATACTAGCAGTAACCAGAATCAGTCTCGTCTCCACTGTCAGAAGAATCATCCAAGACCTCAATGGGAGAATGATTATGTCCCATGTAGTCCCATCGATACCTATTCCTTTTTGCAGCTTCCCTCTCAAGCCTCTCAATTTTCTTCTCTTCTCCTTTCCTTTGGCCAATTTCTTCAAGATAATTCAACCTCTAAGGTGATAAGCACATTTGAGAACACCCCATGCAGAATTATTGACAACTCTTGCTTTCTTCTTTGGTGTCACATGGATTTCAAGCATATCCTATTCACCTTGGGGAGAATCATCTTGAGACTCAAGAGGGTTGAGCCTCTTAGACCTACGGATCAGGTTGATCTTCACACTTACCTTACCCATTTCCTTACTTAGCAACTTATCAAATTTTCTCAGAACAAAGACATCACCCAACTCAGAAATAACAAGCTCAAATTCACACTTACTTTCAGACTCTTAATTCTCATAAACAATCAGATGGTGAGAATAATCAAGTGGGTGATCTTCATTAAATAGAGCATCTGGTGTGTGTCTACATTAATTTTCCAGGAAAGCTTGTGCGAGAGCACTGGAAATCAATCACCTTGATTTTGAATCTCAACTATCGATCATACTTTGAAGTGAATCAACGGTCAAACAATCAAGATTATTAATTATGAATAAATTAAATTCATGCATTTGATACTTGTCCCTAATCAATAAAATCAAGTGGGAGAAGCATCTATTTAGTTTGCATATTAACCACATGCTTAGTGTTTAACCAAACATGTTGTGTCATACTTTCCCACTCGCCCGTGGGAATTAATTCACTTGTAATTTATCATAGCAAGACAGTGGGGAGTGATCATGATTTATCTTCAAAATATCGTCCCATACCCTTCCTTACTTCAATTTCACCTTCCCACATGTACTAGCTCTTGATAGATTTGATGGCCATAAAAATGTTTCCAAATTTCACATGCATGCCCAAGAATCAATTCTAATTTAGCATCATTTTTATTTTAGAATGATCTTGACCAATATCTCTAGTAGAATCTATCTTTACCAGAAACCTTCTAAATCCTTTGAAATAGTTTGTGTGGCACTTTCCTATTGAAGAATATGGGACACAAGTGGTCCCTCTGCGGGATAGAAAGAAGTGGTAAGGATTTACCCACGTCAGCCACCATCGACTGTCAATATCCTTCCTTGTGAAGCAATCACCATCCTCAGATCCTGGTAGGTCCCACAAAAGTGACAAGTGTCACTCAACCCATTAGCCTGTGTAACTATCTTTCTTTAATGTAGAAGACGAAAAGGCACAAAGGGAACAGTCCTGATGAGAACACATGTTGCAATGTCCATCATTGATCTTTGTTAAAGCCATGTCCACTATCTTTTTGAAAAAATTAGTCCCATCATCTGGCATAACACATGGCCATCGCCCACTAGCTTGTGTGTTTTAAAATAATATGAAAGGAACCAACACAGGTGCATGGGAAGTGCTCAAGATGTGGCCATGTTGCTCAATAATTTTCGTAGATCCTCTTTAAATGGCACCAAATATCTTTTCCAAGGAGACCAAGCCCACCAATGCACCAGACACATGGCTAAAGAACATCAGCCTGTGTGAATAAAATAAGAAGAAATAAATCAGCATGGGTGCATGAGGAATGATGGTGATCAACCCATGACAATTGATTGGCAAGTGTGAAAACCTAATTTTTCACTTGCTGCAAAAGTTAACACAAAAGGGGGATAGCTCTAGGAAAAAAATAACTTGACCCATAAGAACGAAGGTTGAGGATTTAAGTCATTAAATTCAAGCCCAATCATAGGAAAATTTAACTATGAAAAAAAATCAAGGTGACCGACAAACCTAAACTCAGGGGCTAGTGAATACGACTTCAATGGCATAAGAGGTAACTTAAACAACTAGAGACCAAGAACATCAGGTCAATGTAAAAATATAATGACCAAGGGTTTTCTACTCATATGGAAATTCTAAAGTACGTAAAAACCCTAACATAGTGATGAGGACACAACCTAAAGCCAAAAACAAGGGTCCAAGCCAAATTTTGCAAAAAAATTAAAATGGAACCAAGAATTTTTTGAGAGGTTCCATCAGTGGCTCCTATTGGGGACACATGCCTCTTAGAGGCATGGTGAGATCCTAGAATCATTGGCAAACCATATCAAACATAAAAGACAAAATTGAGACAACCAAAAAATATGTACATTTTTTACATAGGCCAAAAGATCTAAAAGTAGGAGATCCAATCTCCATTTTATCTGAAGCCTCCCTCTGAGGTGCAAGTTATCAATGTGCACCTTGTATTTTAACTAGGCTTCAACTTTTCTTGGTGGCCCCAGGCCACTAAGCTTTGGGTTGATACTTACCTCTATCAAAAACTTTATTTTCCACTATATATATCAAGCTAATCAGGTTGAAAATGTTCTCATCATTTTCCCATCCTTTAATCATGCCTTTGTTGTGAGACCTATCCATTGTGGATTTATCAATTTTACTCACATTTATGCTCACTTGTGATTTGTGATCAATCATTAATTGAAACACATGGTTGATGGAGTATTCTATCTGATTCAGCTTGCAAATGTACTCAATCCAATGCTTATTTAACTAGATAGGGAAAGTTAAACACTCATAATTAGCTTGTGCATTATAATCATAAGGGAAAGCACCATATTCATTTTGTGTCATAAGTAGGAAACAATCATATACAAGCTCCTACTCAAGCTGACGTTCATATTTATCACAACAATATAAACCAATCATGTTGTCCAATGCTCCATTTTCCTAAAAAATCAATTTCTTAGAATCCATAGCACTTTTAATTTTACTTAAAACAAGATCATTCCCATAAAATTCATCATTAATATCATCCTAATCCTCAAAGACAATTTTTGTTTCATGATCACGACCACAATTTGATTTTTATTTCCACTCTTCATCTTTCAACTAGAAACAAAAGTTTTCAAAAGATGGATCAACTAGTTTAAAATTGATATGATCAGTAGTAGGGTATTCAACTACATTTTTAAATGATATTCTTTGACTCATATGTCCAAGAATGATAGCAACTTAAACATAGCTTTTGTTCCCTTAAGTATTTTTTTTTTCATTTTCTTCCTCAATAGGATTTTGACTAAAACTAATCATGTCCATCTCTTGTTGAAAAATGAGGTGTTTTCTTAGCTTAATACACTGTAAAACTTTAATATTGCTGATCTAAGTAAGCTTTTTCTTTGTTACATATATTCTTTGTGGGTGATTATCTTGATTAATCCATTTTACTGTTGTATAATGTAGACAGAAGTTGATAGAAGAACTAGACATGATATTAGAAAGATTACACAAGATATAACGTGGAGAAACCCTTTCGAGAAAAAACTCCACCAAGAATTATTATATTATTCAATCTTTGAAATACAATAGCTCCAATTCTTGCTTGAGAATGCTTCTTCTATCTTTACCAATCTTCTTCACACCTGCAAAGAACAATTATGAAAAATCTCTTCAACTTGAATGAGATATAGAGATAATATGCAACCTTGTAATCTCCAAATGGTGATAATTACAATGCACAAGCTCAAGCCCTTGAAAAGGTATGCCATATTGCTTCAAGTTGAGTTATTATGTGAATACTAAAGCTTACAACATGTGCTTCATGCATTTGGGCATCCCAAACTGAAGCTACAACTTATCCTTCACTTTGGTGATAATTCCAAAGCTCTTCCTCAAATTTGGCGCCCATAAGTAATCCTACTTAACTGAGCCTGCATAAATATCTTATCATGCAAGAGAGGTAAATCCAAGAAAGCATCTTGGGCACCCAAGTTGGCTCCAAGTGATTTCTAGCTAACTGAAACATTTACTAAACACCATTCATGCAAGAATGGTCATCCCTTATTAACTAGAGGTAGTCACTATTATCTGTCATACAACTCAATATTATTAGCCATGCATTCCAAGTTAACTGAAGTTAACTAACATACAACTGAAACTAATCAAAGAAAACTGAACCATAAGTAAACTAAACTAAATTGAACTAAACTAAACTGAACTAAACTAAACTAAACTAAACTGATTTTGAACTGAACTAAACTAAACTTCAAGCCTACAAACATAAAACCCTAACTCCTAGGATCTTTACATGCATTCAAAAGTGTTAACTGTTACTCTATATAGTTAACTGAACACAAGGTGAGTGTCACCTTACCATGTGGGTGCCCCATATTCCCCTATTATTTAGGAATTCACTATGGATGCCCTCACATGCTCCTTACATTTATAATTAATTAAAAATGTCAATAATCATGATTATTTCATCAAATATTAATCTTATCCTAATCTTAGTGTTGTTGAACACATTCCAAAAATCTAGGAGATACATGAAATAATTAATGTTTAGGATTTGCAATTAAATGGCATCCTATTTTGAACATCTCTATCATAAAATTTGCACACCCTACTTTTGATTCATGTAAACACTCATAAACATGACCCTATCGACTAGTACTACCCATCCCATCATTTAATTCAGGCTCTAGACTCTAAGTATAGATATTCTTATCTTGAAATTTCTCACCAATCATATCATCATGATGCTATGATATTGAAGTATTTGAATTGCTTTGCAAGAGTCTACCACATGAAATCTATTTATCTACTGGTAAGGGAGAAATTTAATGAGTATTTCCATAGTCATAATCCTCAGGTAAGAATGGTTCCTTCAAGTTTTCCTCACAAAAAGGTTTGTATTCCTCATGAGAGCAATTGAGATTTTCATCTTCACTATACTAGTTATCAGCTTTTAAAAGTACATAACAATATTTGCAAGTGTGACAATATCATCATTCATACTGTTATGCAAACGTTCATCTTCAAAAACATCCTTATCCATTCTTTGAGAAAACTCTTAATCTTTGTTAATAAGGTCAACACTCTTGTTGTTTTGAGACCTCATTTTCTGCTCATAGTCATGCTTTGCTTCCTCAAAAATTTTGATCCAATCAATTATTTGATCAAAATCCTAAGGCTTTAAATCCTTAGGTAGGGTACTAAGCCCTACCTCATAAATGTCACAAAATATTTCTATTCTTATTGAATCTTCAGGTTGTAACCTCCTAGGTATTTCTAGCAAGGAATCCAAAAACCTTGATAACAACTCATATGGTGATTCCTCTTTATAGATCTTTTTGCTGGACAACCTTCAAATTAGCAACTCCTAATCACCATCACTGAACACTGTTGAGAACTATCTTGAATTTTCTAATGATCAATATGTTGTGAGAACGAACAAAATGATACATTAAAAATTTCATCACATTGATCCTCCTTTTCATCCTTATTTATTTCATCTGTACGATATGTATCCAGACAAGGAACACTTGCAACCATATATCCCTTCATCATTGAGTATTTAATAGTGTTTTCAATGTTCATAGCAATATGATATGCTTGGTGCAATGTTGTGGGTTCCTTATCCCTTATCAAATAACTCTTCTTATTGTCAAAAGCACCAAGATACACAATCAAACACTCTGCATCACTAGGTCTCAAATATTCAAGGAAACCTTTTATTGCTTTTATAAATTTGAGGCCAAAAGAAGGAACTAACTCTTCTTCCTCTTGTTGGATTTCCCTAAATCTTTTTCTTATTTCATTTCGACTAATCCTTTCACCAAATTGTTCTACAAATGTTATCCTAAAAGAAACCCATGAAGCTATAGAACATATTGGTAAATATGAGTGCCAGTCTCTAGCATCCTCTTTTAATGATTGAGCAAACAATTTCATGACAACATCCTCATGAATTATCTTAAAATCACCCATCAAATCCGTATAGAATTCTTGACAACTCTTGCTTTCTTCTTTGGTGTCATAGGGATTTCAGGCATATCCCGTTCACCTTGGGAGGAATCATCTTCAGACTCAAGAGGGTTGAGCCTCTTAGACCTATAGATTGGGTTGATGTTTACACTTACCTTACCCATTTCCTTAGCAACTTATCAAATTTTCTCAAAACAAAGACACTGCCCAACTCAGAAATAACAAGCTCAAATTCACACTTTCAGATTCTTATTTCTCATAAACAATCAAATGGTGAGAATAAGTTTAAAGTAGGTGATCTTCATTCAATAGAGCAATTGGTGCATGCCTGCATTAATTTTACAGGAAAGCTTGTGCGAGAGCACTAGAAATCAATCACCCTAATTTTGAATCTTAGTTGTCAATCACGCTTTGAAGTGAATTTGCAGTCAAACAATCAAGATTATTAATTATGACAAAATTAAATGCATGCATTTGATACTTGTCCATAATCAAGAAACTCGAGTGAGATAAGCATCAATTTAGCTTCCATATTAACCACACGCTTAGTTTTCAACCAAACGTATCATGTCACATTTACCCACTCACCTGTGGGAATTAATTCACTTGTAATTCATCATTGTAAGATAGTGGGGAGTGATCATAATTTATCTTCAGAATATCGCCATGTACCCTGCCTTTAATTCCACCTTCCCACATGTACTAGCTCCTGACAGATTTGATGCCACAAAAATGTTTCCAAATTTCACATGCATGCCCAAGAATCAGTTCTAATTTCATGCAATTTTTATCTTAGAACGGTCTCAACCAATATCTCCAGTAGCATCTATCTTTACCAGAAACCTTATAATTCCTTTGAAATAGTTTGTGTGGAACTTTCCCACTGAAGAATATGGAACACAAGGGGGCCCTCTATGGGATGGTGGGGAGCAGTCAGGATTTACTCACATCACTTGCCATCGACCATCGATCTCCTTCATTCTGAAACAATCACCATATTTAGAGTCTGGTGGGTCCCACAAAAGTGACAAGTGTCACTCATCTCGTTACCCTATGTAACTATCTTTCCTTAATGCACAAGATAGAAGGGCACACAGGGAACATTCCCAATGAGAACACATGTTATAGTTTCCATCATTGATCTTTTTTAAAGCCATGTCTGTTGGCTTTTTGGAAACACTAGTCCCACCATCTGACATAAAACATGGTCATCGCCTGCTAGCCTGTGTGTTTTAAAATAATATGAAATGAACCAACACAGGTGCATGGGGAGTGGTCAAGATGTTTCCACATTGCTCAATAACTGTCATAGATTCTCTTTTAATGGTGCCAACTATCTTTTCCAAGGAGACTGGGCCCACCAATGCACCGGAAACATGGTTGAAGCTCGTCAACCATGTGAATAAAATAAGAAGAAATAAATCATTACGAGTGCATAGGGAACAATGGTGATCAACCCCTGACAATCAAACAAGCAACGTGAAAACCTAATTTTGCACATGCCACAAGAGCTTGACCCATAAGAACAAATGCTAAGGATTTAAGTCATTAAATTGAAGCTTGATCATAGGAAAATTTAACACTAAAAAAGGATTAAGGTGACCAAAAAACCTAAACTTAGGGGCTAGTGAATACGACTTCAATGGCATAAGAGGTAGCTTAAACAACTAGAGACCGGGAACATCAAGTCAATGCAAAAATATAATGACCAAGGGTTTTTTGGACTCATAGGACAATTCTAAAGGGTATTAACAATGTAAAAAACCGAACATAGTGATGAGGACACAACCTAAAGCTAGAAATGAGGGTCCAAGCCAAATTTTGTAAAAATTTTAAATGGAACCAAGAATTTTTATAGGGGTTCCATTAGGGTTGGGGTTAGTGTTAATATTAGGATTGTGGTTAGGTTAAGGGTAAGGGTTGGAGATAAATTATAATTAGGGTTGGGTTCACCCTTACAATTAGGATTAGGATTAAGGTTATGGTTAGAGATAGAATTAGAAGTAGGGTTGGGTTTAGTATTACAATTATTGTTAGGGTTAGGATTAGAGATAGAATTAGGATGAAAGGTAGGGTTAGGGTTGTAGGATAAAGGTTAGGATTAGGGTTAGGGTTTGAGATAGAGATAGAATTAGGGTTAGGTTCAGGATTAGGATTACAATTAGGATTAAGGTTATGATTATGGTTAGACATACAAAATTAGAATTATGGTTGGTAATAGTGTTAATTTTATTATTATGGTTAGGGTTACAGTTAGAGATAAAATTAGGATTAGGTTTGGGTTAACATTAGTATTGGAATTAGGATTATGGTTAGGGTTAGATTTAGTATTAGGCTTGGGGTTAGCATAACTATTAGAATTATGGTTAAGGTTAGGGTTAAGGTTAGTGATATAATAAAAATTTGGGTTGGGTTAGAGATAGAATGATGATTAAAGTTGGGATTAGTATTAGGATTAGGATTATGGTTAGCACTAGGATTAGGGTCATGGTTAGAGATAGAATTTGGATTAGGGTTGGGTTAGTATTACTATTAGGATTTGGATTAGGGTTAGGGTTAGAGGTATAGATAGAAATATAGTTAGGGTTATGGTTAGAGATGTAATTAGGATTAGGGTTGGGGTTAGTGTTACTATTAGGATTAAGGTTAGGGCTAGGGTTAGAGTTATGGTTTGATTTATTGTTAGAGATAAAATTGGGGCTAGTTGTATGGATAGGGTTAGCTTTAGTCTTAGGGTGAGAGATGGAACTAGGATCTAGGGTAGGGTTATGTTTATAAATATAATTATGGTTAGGGTTATGATTACAATTACAATCAATATTAGAGTTATGGTTAAGATTAGACATGCAATTAGCATTAGGCTTGGGGTTAGTGTTAGTATTAGTATTAGGGTTAGGGTTAAGATTTGGGATAGGGTTAGAGATTAGGGATACAATTAGGGTTAATATTAGGGTTACAATTGGGGTTAGATATAAAGTTAGGATTAGGGTTAGGGTTAATGTTAGTATTAGTATTAGGGTTAGGGTCAAAAACACAGTTAGAATTAAGGTTGCAGTTAGCACTAAAATTAGGATTAGGGTTAGGATTAGAGATAGAATCAAGATAAAGGGTAGGGTTAGGGTTAGGAGTAGAGATAGATTTAGTCCATCAAGGGCAAGGTTAGGGTTAGGATAAAGATTAGGGTTAGAGTTAGGGTTAAGGTTATAGATATTATTACATTTAATGTTATGATTATGATTATAATTAAGCCTAGAGTTATGGTTAGGGTTAGACATATAAATAGAATTAGGCTTGGGGTTAGTGTTAGTATTAGGGTTAGGGTTAATATTTGGGATAGGGTTGAGATTAGGGATATTGTTAGAGTTAAGATTAGGGTTAGAGATAAAGTTAGTATTAGGGTTGGAGTTAATGTTAGTATTGGGATTAGGGTTAGGGTTAGAAATACAATTAGAATTAAGGTTGGGGTTAGCATTAAAATCAGGATTAGGGATAGGATTACAAATAGAATTAGGATCAAGAGTAGGGTTAAGACCTTTGATTAGAGATATAATTAGGGTTAGTGTTATGATTACGATTATGATCAAGATAAGAGTTAGGGTTAGGGTTAGACAATTTATTATTATCAGGGTTGGGGTTAGTGTTACTATTAATATTAGGGTTAGGGTTAGAGTTAAGATGAAGGATAGGGTTATAGATTAGGAATACAAGTAGGATTAGGGCTAGAAATAAAATTAGGATTGGTGTTCAGGTTAGGTTTACATATACATTAAGGATTAGATTTAGGTTTAGAGATAGTTTAAGGGTTAGGGTTACAAGTAGAGATAGATTAAGGAGTAGGGTCAAGGTTAGCATTAGTATTATGATTTGAGTTAGGGTAAGGGTCAGGATTAGATATATAATTAGAATTAGGGTTGTGTTAAGCATTAGAATTAGAGTTAGGGTTAGGATTAGATATAGAATTTGGAAGAAGGCTAGGTTTAGGTTTAGGATTAGAGATATAATTGGGATGAAGGGTAGGGTTAGGGTTAGTGTTAGAGATAGAGATAGAATTAGGATTAGGATTAGGATTAGGATTAGGATTGGGATTAGGATTAGGGTTAGGATTAGACATACAATTAGAATTAACCTCAAAGAAAAGGTGAAAGTTACAAAAGCATACATTAATAGCCCTCAATTGAAGGGATGTATGTTGTCTCCATTGTTTTTCTAAAATCAAAACAATACAGATCAAAGTTTAACTAAAGTCAAATTTTATAAATTTAAGGAACTAAATAAAAATTTATGTTTGAATAGAAATGAAACCTGAAATAATTCATGTTATCTTTGCAAATGTCTAACACTCTACTGAAATAAAAATCTGCTTGTTGGTGTTGAAATAGAAAATGATGTGGTCTCTTCTACTCTCTTAAAGACACTATACAACTCTTCAATTTCCATGTGTTACATTCTCATTGTTTCTTCCCATGCCATTACTTATAACACCTTCTTAGTTGCTCATTTGGACAACCCAAACCGCTCTTCCACTACCATTAAAAGGCCATTTTGACTCCCATGCTTTCAACTATCATGCATGCATGTCAATTTCAACTTGATTTGTTTTTGCTTACACAAGTTGTTTGTTGCCACTATACAACACCTCTCAGTGTAATGACCATTTATTTTCTTTACCTTGGTGATTTGTTATTATTCAACAATAATTAATTTCATCATTATTCTCAAAGCTAAGTGTAACTACCCTTCTCCTTTAATTTATAAATATTTATTACATGTTTATAAACATAGCTCCTAATTAATCTAGGTTAATTATGCTTAATTGATTGCAATTATTTATTGGGCTGGATTATTTATGTAAAGTGATTTATTTCTTTATAATTGTAAACTTTCTAAAAATTTACTTCTTAATGCTTTGTGCATAACATGATGTACTAGTGTTTTAAGGGAAAATACACACCTTACATTAAAATATTAAGACTAATTAAATAAACAAAAAGATAAATAAATAATTAACCTAGATAAATGAGTTGAGATTGTATACAATAGTATTATTGATGCTTTAACATATGTGGAAATTAAATGTGAGATACTTATCTATAGATATGATGAAGGTGTCACTATTCAAATTTTAGGAATTCATTCATGTAATGCTCCGCCACGCAACCCTAGGGGAAGTTGCAAACTACTAACAATTTCACAACATTTTTTTTTTTTTAAATACAAATACATGTATGATTACAACGCAAATCCAACAATTCCCTAAGGTCACGAGACAAAGATTAATTAATTCACAAATTATAACAACATGCATGAAATGAAACATAACAACATTCACTTAACTAATTAAAGCACATACATTCCATACATGAGATTTTCATTAAGACCATGAGATCCTTCATGGTTACCAAAGATAGAAGTTATATAATTACAATTACATCTCTCATTCCCAGAATGAGGTAAATCAATAACATGATTGTTTATTACAATTTCCACCTCGATAAAAATGAGGGGTAAATAAAATACAAGAGCAAATAACATAAATGAAACCAAGTAGCAACTAGATCCCATGAGCTCTCCAACCCAAAAGTCTCGTCCACATATGCCAATGCCAAAACAATGGAGTAAGGTGCACGTTCCACCCAACCAAGTGATACCCGAAGGCTCACCCCCCGTGCTAGGAGATAGTAACAAGGGTTTTAGGTCAAGACCAACAACCTCTATACATAGGCAACATGACTCAACTGAAAAAGGATACGAACAAGACATCACATGACATAAAGGTTACAATGCTTCCAGATTTTAAATACATGAACACATCACGAATACAAACATAATGCTGACTTAGGAGAAGTGTCATCACAATGTCGCATGGGATATCCTGGCAAGTCTTCCTAGGTCCCGGCCCCCATCTCAGGATATCCTGGTGACCTCTAACTACTCCTGGCCCCACATGCAAACCAATGCAGAATCAGTTATCTTTCGAAGGGACAAGATAACGATCTTGCCATTCCAGGCCTTCTCATCCCATTCCAAGTCTACACAAGCACTTGCGTCCATAAGCGAGGCAAAATTAATCTTTTTTAAATGTTGGTACCACCTATACTAATTAATTGGTTTAATTTTTCACTGAATTAACCAACTTACATTGAGATCTCCTAGCACCACTTTGTGTGTCGGCCCTCAATGCAAGCCACTTCTCTAAGACAACACATGGAACTATGCCACCACCAAAGGGTACTCAAGTGCAACCTAGGGATAATGAATCCCTAAACAAGACATAAAGTCAACGTATCCCGTCCAAGATCACTAGTTATAACTGGACACATTTAACGCACTACCCAAGGTAAACCAGGGTTGACCGACATAACAACAACCCAAAACACATAAAAGAAAGTCCTATTTGGAAGACTTACATAACACTAACTAGATTTCCTCACACCAAGAACAAATGCCCCATGTCAAAAGGAAGCATTATAGGCAATTTAAACTCATCTATGTTAGGATTTCTTAAATCCAATTCACTCAATGACGTAGTGTACTAATCAATGTAAATAAAACATATTCTTTGCACAATTCAAAAGAGAAATCAAAACACGTGGAGAACCATTACGACACTTAAACTACTCATTTAAGCATATTGCACAATTTCCCATAATGATTAAAATAAATCCTTTAACAATTAAATCATTCACCTATAAGACGATTTCCCATATATTCTTTGCTATGATTTTTTAATGATCATATTTAAGTATCATTATATATATATACTCAATATATATATATATATAAAATTACATATATATTTTAAATATATAATTAATATTTAAATCCAATTACAAAATATTAACTTATTTTCCCAAATTATTTAAAATATTAAATATTGATTTTTTTTAAAAATAAAAATAAAATAAAATAAATAATAATAAATATAAAAAAAATAATATAATATATATATATATAAAATATATATAATATATACTATAAATTATATATATTATATTTAATATATAAATATAATATATATAATATAGCATATACATATATTATATTTAATATATATAAATATATAAAATAAAGATAGGGTTTTTAAAACCCGAAAAGACATCACCGCTCAAGAAGACGCAGCAGGGGAGACGCAGGGTCTCCTTGCTACCGTGGCCTCCCTGTGTTGGGGGGGACGCTGCCAGGGAAGGTAGCGCCCAGCGCTGCCTTCACTGGCAGTGCTTCCCTTCATGGGAGCGGCACCCAGGGGGGCTCCGCCGGCCCTCCCCCGGGGTTTCATTCCCCAAAACACATAAAAAAATGCAAATTTATGGGTTTAAAACATAGAGACCTAGAACTAAAAAAAAATTATTTTACCAGATTCAAAATGATAAAAAATTTATAACATTTTCTATTGTAATATTTGCATATATATATTCAATATTATACATATATATGCACACAGCCATAACAAATGACTGTAAAAGTATTTTTCTTCAATACCCAGATTGGGCAAACTCTCAAACTGGGAAACAAAATGACTTTCCATTGAAACTCCAAAATTTAACACAATAATCTCATGATTTCACCCAAGTTAAATAGAGATTTTCCTAACAACCCAAGTTTCCATAAGACCCATTTGAATCTTTCAAGTTTGTTTCAAATTTTTCATTGATAGTTTGAGGATAAATTCTGGTTCATATTGTTTTCACAAAAATTTTGAAAAAAAAACTCTTTTATTCAAGTTTAAATGGTGATTCCAACATGGGTTTTGAATCAAAATTTGAATTCCAAAACTAAATTGAACCATTTCAAACAAAATTTCTAAAATAAAATTGCATAATGAGGGGAAAACATGGAACCTTTTGTTTTTCTCAGAGCTTTTTTTGAATCCTTCAATGGAGGTTGATCTCCTTCAAATTTTGCTTCAACAAATCTTTCAAAACCTCTTCCAAGAATTTCTGCAAGCTATTTCAAGTTTCTTGTTGCTCTCCAAAATTACCCAATTCTAAAAAAAGATAATTCAAAAAGAAAAATGCCTTTTCCTTATGCCCTTCTCCAAATTGTCAAACCCCTAATTTTAGTTCACCCACCATAGTTATTGCTATTTTGGATATTTTTATTTTTCAAAATTAATAAAACAATTGTATTTCCCATTTCAAATGCATAATAATTATTTTTAAAAAGTTCCATTTGCACCCCAAAAGTCAATTAAATTCCCTTTTATCCACAAAATTGAATTTACTAATTACATTTAACAAAATCATTTTTAATTTTATTTCAAAAGGAATGCAAGGCAATTTCTATATTTTTTTTTTGATTTGCCTCAAATTTAATAACACAACATAATTAATTTAATTTAATTAATCAATAAATAAATCTAATCCATAATTAGATTAATTTATTGATTGAATTAAATTAACTAATTAAATAACAAGCACTCCTTTATGCATTTTGGCAATAAATTTAAATATAGCAAACACCATTTCACTAGGAAATTTAATCACGCAAGCAAGGAGAGATGAGACGACAAGGAAAATAACTTATCCCAAATGACAACCCGATGACACACTATGGCTAGGGTGTTGTCACAACACAGAAAACCAAGCTACTATCTCCCAATCATTTTTTGTTTAACAAGGGACATGCTCAGACCTGTTGAATCAGGTGGAGTCAATGTCCTGTACCTGCATCCTGCACACAACACGAGTGTCGAACATGCATAAATATATAAATATTAAAACACACCGTGAAGAGGAAATCGCGGAATCATAGGGCACTCGCATGCAAGTGATGTGATCCTATCCCCTTCACCAATACAATATTGCTAACTGACGCATCTAATCATCAATGGTATAATCAAAGCATAAAGCATCAATAATTCACATGATAATTTAATCCACAACATGAAATAATAATATCATCTGATTAAAGTACCATCACATCAAAACATAATGTTTACATCACTTAACAATTAGCGGTCAAAGAAATCAAGCTATAACCAATGTGCTAACAAAGCAAAACATATATAACGAACATTGCTCGATCAAAAGAACAAAATGGAGGGGTGTTACATCCTCCCCCTAAGGTCAGGCTTACTCCTAGAAGCTTGCAAACAAGTAGGGATAAAGTTCCCTCATCCTAGTTGCATCTTCCCAAGTGGATGATGTGTCATCCCTAGGATCCCACTGGATCCTAACCTAATCAATATCTCACCCTCAAAGAGTGAGCATTCCGCACTCCACCATGGCCATGGGCTCCAAAGCCAGCTGCCCGTCCTCTACCTGCAAAGCATTCCAATCAAGGACATGAGAAATGTCTGGATGGTACGGCCGAAGAACTGATACATGAAACATATCGTGCACATGCGAGAGACTGGGCGGTAAAGCAAGACGGTAAGCAACAGGACCAATCTTCTCGAGAATCTCAAAGGGTCCAACAAAGTGAGGTGCCAACTTAGAGCCTTTCCCATAATGGATTGGAATCTTTCATGGATGCACACACAAGAAGACTCTATCACCTACGGAAAACTGACGATCCACTCTATGCGCATCCACATACTTCTTCTGCCTATCCTGCGCTGCCACCAAGTGCTCTCTAATCCTATCCACCTGCTGCTCCATATCCTGCAACATCTCAGGACCCAAAGTTACTCTGTCCTCTAGCCTATCCCAACTCAAGGGAGTGTGACATGGTCGCCCATATAATGCCTAGAATGGAGCCATACCGATAGAACTCTGAAAGCCATTATTATAGGAAAACTTTACCAAATAAAGATAGTCCTCCCATCGTGTTTGTTGGTCCATCACATACATACGCAACATGTCTTCGAGGATCTAATTGAACCTCTCAGTCTATCCATCTATCTCTAGGTGGTAAGCTGAACTGAAATTCAACTATGTTCCCATCGCATGCTGTAATGACGTCCATAGAGCTGAGGTGAACACTGGATCCTTGTTAGAGATAATTTGACATGGAATACCATGCAACCTCACTATATCCTCCATGAACACTCTAGCTATGGATGATGTGGTATAGGAAGAGCGCATAGGTGAGAAGTGTGCTACCTTTGTCAACTTATCCACTGTCACCATAATTGCATCATGTCATCTCGAAGAGTTAGGTAAACCAACAATGAAATCCAATGAGATTATATCCCATTTCCACTTTGGTACTAAATGTGACTGCAAAAGCCCTACTGGATGCTGGTGTTCAGCCTTCACCCACTGACACTCAAGACATCTCAACACAAAATCCGCAATATCTCGCTTCATCCCTGGCCAAAAATATAATTGATGCAAATCTGCATACATCTTCTTCACCCCTAGATGGGATGAATAAGGTGCACGATGTGCTTCAGTCATGACCAAAGCGTGAAGCTCACATGATGGGGGAATGTATATGCATCCCGTGTGTCTCAATATCTCATCAGCATCAAGAGAGTATCCTAAATATCTACCCTCATGGGGTCTTCCTGCCTCTATTACTGATCTAACATCCTGATACCAATTGTCGGCTGGGAGGGCAGAAAGAATCTGACTCCGCAAATCAACAATAAGAGTCAACTCAGATATCTCATGCCTTTGCCTACTAAGGGCATCTGCAACCACATTCTCCTTCCCTTGGATATACTTCACCTCGAAGTAATATTCACAGAGAAACTCCATCCATCGCCTTTGCCTAGCATTAAGGTTGGGCTACGTGAAGATATACTGAAGGCTCCTATGATCACTATGCAGCTCAAACCTATGCCCAAGAAGGAAGTGCCTCCATCTCATCAATGCATGAACCACTGCCGCCAACTCAAGATCATGGGTAGGATAGTTTAGCTCATGATCCTTGAGCTTCCGTGACTCATATGCAATGACACGACCCTCCTGCATCAATACTGCTCCTAATCCCTCC
Organism: Sequoia sempervirens; assembly: GCA_007258455.2. Lineage (NCBI taxonomy): Eukaryota > Viridiplantae > Streptophyta > Pinopsida > Cupressales > Cupressaceae > Sequoia > Sequoia sempervirens. Next base: position 43,806 of record VDFB02074420.1, read on the forward strand.
AAGGACGCATTTGTACAAACTACAAAGTCCCCAATAGGATCTGGTATCGCAAGTATAGGTGCACTGGTCAACTTCCCCTTAAGACACTAAAAGGTTGTCTCACACTTCTTAGACCACTCAAACCTTTTTCCTTTCCTCTGAAGGGAGGTGATAGGATGCCCTAGCCTCGAAAAGTCCTGCACAAATTGCCTGTAATAACCTGCTAGCCCAGGGATTTAAGCCCCTGAGAAAATGCTATACCAACATGCCCTCGTCATCACCTATGCCCACATACTATTTGAGCTCGTAGAAACGATGCTCATACATCTCTACTAACATAGTCATTTGTCGAAGGGTGTGGAACTCATCCCCTCGATGCTGCCTCCAATACTCGGAAAGAAATCTAGCCCGAAACCGCTCTAGAAACAACTCCCAAAAAATAGTACCAATATCTAGATGAAGCTTCTACTCCTCTAATCTCCACCAAGTGGAGGAAAATCCCCTCAAGTGCATGATAGCGCACCTAGCTCGAGTGTTGCTCCTATATGGGTGCATAGCAAAACACCTAGTCAAGTCAATGAGCCATGTCTCTACCTCCAAACCACTTCCTGATCCATCGAAAGTGGGTGGTCGTTCTCTAAGAAAATCCCTCATATGGGCTGCTACCTCTGAATCAGAGTGAACTGGTACCTCTCTCTCTAAGCACCACTGGCTCTACCTCCTACCTAGGTCCAAGGTGGGCAAGGGTCTCCTCTAACAACTGACACAACTAAGTGTCCTTGATCCTAGGTGGATCCAGATTCTGATTGCCATCTCCCTGAATATTCTGAGAAGCCTATTGCTCCTCATGGTCAGAAACAAGTGGATCATGTGGAGGTGGGTCTTGCTGTTCCTCAATGTGACCGCCTAAATGGCCACGTCTACAACCCCCTCCTCTTCCACGCCTGGGAGGCATTATCCTATATAGAAACAAAAAGGAATTAAGCACAACACACAAATAAAATCCAAACAACTAAAAGCTTAATGGGCTCATCATAATCCCAAAGTACCCAGTGTTTAAACCTAGGCTCTGATACCATGTGTAATGCCCCACCACGCAACCCTAGGGGAAGTTGCAAACTACTAACAATTTCATAAGAATTTTTTTTTTTTAAATACAAATACATTTATGATTACAACGCAAAGCCAACAATCCCCTAAGGTCATGAGACAAAGATTAATTAATTCACAAATTATAACAACATGCATGAAATGAAACATAATAGCATTCACTTAACTAATTAAAGCACATACATTCCATACATGAGATTTTCATTAAGACCATGAGATCCTTCATGGTTACCAAAGACAGAAGTTATATAATTACAATTACATCTCTCATTCCCAGAATGAGGTAAATCAATAACATGATTGTTTATTACAATTTCCACCTCAATAAAAATGAGGGGTAAATAAAATACAAGAGCAACTAACATAAATGAAACCAAGTAGCAACTGGATCCCATGAGCTCTCCAACCCAAAAGTCTCATCCACATATGCCAATGCCAAAACAACAGAGTAAGGTGCACATTCCACCCAACCAAGTGATACCTGAAGGCTCACCCCCCGTGCTAGGAGATAGTAACAAGGGTTTCAGGTCAAGACCAACAACCTCTATACATAGGCAACGTTACTCAACTGAAAAAGGATACGAACAAAACATCACATGACATAAAGGTTACAATGCTTCCAGATTTTAAATACATGAACACATCATGAATACAAACATAATGCTGACTTAGGAGAAGTGTCATCACAATGTCGCATGGGATATCCTAGCAAGTCTTCCTAGGTCCCGGCCCCCATCTCAGGATATCCTAGTAACCTCTAACAACTCCCGGCCCCACATGCAAACCAATACAGAATCAATTATCTTTCGAAGGGAAAAGATAACGATCTTGCCATTCCAGGCCTTCTCGTCCCATGCCAAGTCTATACAAGCACTTGCGTCCATGAGCGAGGCAAAATTAATCTTTTTTAAATGTTGGTACCACCTATACTAATTAATTGGTTTAAGTTTTCATTGAAGTAACCAACTTACATTGAGATCTCCTAGCACCACTTTGTGTGTCGGCCCTCAATGCAAGCCACTTCTCTAAGACAACACGTGGAAGTATGCCACCACCAAAGGGTACTCAAGTGCAACCTAGGGATAATGAATCCCTAAACATGACATAAAGTCAACGTATCCTGTCCAAGATCACCGGTTATAACTGGACACATTTAACGCACTACCCAAGGTAAACCACGGTTGACTGACATAACAACAACCCAAAACACATAAAAGAAAGTCCTATCTGGAAGACATACATAATACTGACTAGATTGCCCCACACCAAGAATAAACGCCCCATGTCAAAAGGAAGTATTACGGGCAATTTAAACTCATCTATGTTAGGATTTCTTAAATCCAATTCACTCAATGACGTAGTGCACTAATCAATGTAAATAAAACATATTCTTTGCACAACTCAAAAGAGAAATCAAAACACGTTGAGAACCATTATGACATTTAAACTACTCATTTAAGCATATTGCACAATTTCCAATAATGATTAAAATAAATCCTTTAACAATTAAATCATTCACTTATAAGACGATTTCCCATATATTCTTTGCTATGACTTTTTAATGATCATATTTAAGTATCATTATATATATATAATAACTATATAATTATATATATACTCAATATATATATAATTAAATATATATTTTAAATATATAATTAATATTTAAATCCAATTACAAAATATTAACTTATTTTCCCAAATTATTTAAAATATAAAATATTGACTTTTTTTAAAAAAACATTAAAAAAATAATATTAATAAATATAAAAAAATAATATAATATATATATAATATATATAATATATACTATAAATTATATATATTATATTTAATATATAAACATAATATATATAATATAGCATACATATATTATATTTAATATATATAAATATATAAAATAAAGATAGGGTTTTTAAAACCCGAAAAGACATCGCCGCTCAGGAAGACGTGGCAGGGGAGACGCAGGGTCTCCCTGCTACGACGGCCTCCCTGTGTTGGGGGGGACGCTGCCAGGGAAGGCAGCGCCCAGCGTTGCCTTCACTAGCAGCGCCTCCCTTCATGGGAGTGGCGCCCAGGGGGGCTCCGCCAGCCCTCGCCCGAGGTTTCATTCCCCAAAACACAAAAAAAAAAATGATGCCCTAGAAAAATGTGAATTTTTGGGTTTAAAACACAGAGACCTAGAACTAAAAAAATATTATTTTACCAGATTCAAAATGATAAAAAAAATTATAAAATTTTCTATTGTAATATTTGCATATATATATATATATATATATATATATATATATATATATATATATATATATATATATATATATATATATATATATTCAATATTATACATATATATGCACACAACCATAACAAATGACTGTAAAAGTATTTTTCTTCAATACCCAGATTGGGCAAACTCTCAAACTGGGAAACAAAATGACTTTCCATTGAAACTCCAAAATTTAACACAATTATTTCATGATTTCACCCAAGTTAAATAGAGATTTTCCCAACAACCCAAGTTTCCATAAGACCCATTTGAATCTTTCAAGTTTGTTTCAAATTTCTCATTGATAGTTTGAGGATAAATTCTGGTTCATATTGTTTTCACAAAAATTTTGAAAAAAAAACTCTTTTATTCAAGTTTAAATGGTGATTCCAACATGGGTTTTGAATCAAAATTTGAATTCCAAAACTAAATTGAACCATTTCAAACAAAATTGCTAAAATAAAATTGCATAATGAGGGGAAAACATGGAACCTTTTGTTTTTCTCCAAGCTTTTTTTGAATCCTTCAATGGAGGTTGATCTCCTTCAAATTTTGCTTCAACAAATCTTTCAAAAAACTCTTCCAAGAATTTCTCCAAGCTATTTCAAGTTTCTTGTTGCTCTCCAAAATTACCCAATTCTAAAAAAAGATAATTCAAAAAGAAAAATGCCTTTTCCTTATGCCCTTCTCCAAATTGTCAAACCCCTAATTTTAGTTCACCCACCATAGTTATTGCTATTTTGGATATTTTGGATATTTTCATTTTTGAAAACTAATAAAACAATTCTATTTCCCATTTCAAATGCATAATAATTATTTAAAACAAAATTCCATTTGCACCCCAAAAGTCAATTAAATTCCCTTTTATCCACAAAATTGAATTTACTAATTACATTTAACAAAATCATTTTTAATTTTATTTCAAAAGGAATGCAAGGCAATTTCTATTTTTTTTTTTTGATTTGCCTCAAATTTAATAACACAACATAATTAATTTAATTTACTTAATCAATAAATAAATCTAATCCATGATTAGATTAATTTATTGATTGAATTAAATTAACTAATTAAATAACAAACACTCCTTTATGCATTTTGGCAATAAATTTAAATATAGCAAACACCATTTCACTAGGAAATTTAATCACGCAAGCAAGGAGAGACGAGACGACGAGGAAAATAACTTATCCCAACTGACAACCTGACGACACACTATGGCTAGGTTGTTGTCACAACATAGAAAACCAAGCTACTATCTCCCAATCGTTTTCCGTTGAAGAAGGGACATGCTCAGACCTGTTGAATCAGGTGGAGTCAATGTCCTATACCTGCATCCTGCACACAACACAAGTGTCGAACATGCATAAATATATAAATATTAAAACACACCGTGAAGAGGAAATTGCGGAATCACAGTGCACTCACATGCGAGTGATGTGATCCCATCCCCTTCACCAATACAGTATCGCTAACTAATGCCTCTAATCATCAATGGTATAATCAAAGCATAAAGCATCAATAATTCACATATATGATAATTTAATCCACAATATGAAATAATAATATCATCTAATTAAAGTACCATCACATCAAAACATAATGTTTACATCGCTTAACAATTAGCGGTCAAAGAAACCAAGTTATAACCAATGTGCTGACAAAGCAAAATATATATATAACGAACATTGCTTGATCAAAAGAACAAAATGGAGGGGTGTTACAATTCGTCATCTTTCCATAATTTTAGGATTTATCAAATAAGTATCATTTACCTAGAAATTTGAATGTGTAATATCTTGGTTCACATCTATGAGTGTAGAGGTGATATATATGATTGCAAATCTAAATCTAGATGCATGGAATTGAACCTATAACTTGTAGATCTAATTTGGCTAAACTTTGGTATATAAAATATATTTACCGATGTGTATGTGCTTTGAATCTAATAAAAAACAAGCAATGTTTGGAAATGCCTTTGGGTAATTTGCTAAATATTCAATGTTGTGTTCTCCTCAATCAAATCCATTGAACCAAAGTTGAGAACAACTTGCAAGTGTATAGTGCGTTCCTATGATGATTTCACAAGAAAATAATGTAGAGTTTATTCTTCTTTAGGATCTTTGACATAAAGTGCTCTTTTTTTAAAATAAGCAATGGTATGAGTAAGCATTTCCTACAATAATCTTTGAGGGAAGAACATATAAAAAATAAAGTTTGTAATACAATAAAGAATACCCAACAACAATAATAATATACAATTACATAAGGTTTGCATGGATAAAACCCTTTTGAGATAAAAACTCATGTTAAAGCACAAACCAATTCTATTATCAAGCAAAATTTATAATACAATTTCAAGGACATGCCCTTGTATCACCAACATAGAAACTAGAGCAATTCTAGTAACCAAGTAATGCTTGCAAATAAACCAAAAAACCCATACCATACTCCATATATAATTGCCAATAAATAGGAAAATAACATCCCACAAACTAAGATTGGTTTTCTAAAACTACATGGTGTTAGGAAAAGGTGTGTTGTACACCTTGCATAATGTATTTAATGTAATTATTCTTGGGGCCACTTTATGTTGTATGTAACATTGGGACATAAGTTAGGTTGCTAAAAATGTAATTATTTAATATCGGGGAAAATAAATAAATAAAGTACCCAATATTAAATAAGGGGACATGGTTTTGTAATCTCATGATTTTGTGTAATACCACTTGGTGGTTTTGTGGGTGCTTGCTTCTTTAAAAGCAACCACAAGGGTATTTTTTTAGCAATGAAATTTTTGCATGCTTGTTCACATGGATTGCTTAGGGAGGGCTTGTTGCTTCAATGGTGTTCATGGAGACTCTGAAGGATGTATTGTAATATTTATTGTTGAATAATACATGAGAGATGGATGCTTTTAGAGGCTATTTTTTTTTCCCTCTCAAGGGCTTTCCCAAGGTATATCTTGTGTCATATTTTCATGGGTATGTTGTCTATTCTCTCGCATGTGGATCTAAATACTTAGTTGCATAGATTTCTCTTTTGGGTTATTTGGAAATTGTCTTTAAAAGGCTGCAAGTTTTCAACAGTTGGTATCAGAGCCATGGTTGTGGTTGTATAACATTTGGTTGAGAAAAATCTTGTTTAAGTTTGAATTTATGCATTGCATGAGAGAATCAAAGGCATGAAAAGATATGAGGGTTTTGAAGGTTGTTTATTGTAGATATGAGAGTTTTGGGTTTGTTGCTATGATGGGTTGTTTGCAGATTTGGGGTGTGAGAAGTTTTGGGTGAAAAGGGTTTTTTGGCTATGCATTCAAATGGAGGTTTTGTGGGGAAAAATTTGTAGATGACCTCCTAAGACAAAATGGACCTCATAGTTGGATCTGGGTTGGTCAAGAGACAAATTTTGATATATAACTCAACTTATTTTTGTTACTATGAAAAAATTCAAATTTTTTTAGCCTCAACCCAGTCGTATGGTCATCCAGGGCATTTGCAAAATAAAATATTAAAAAAAAATCACAAAATAAAAATCCTGTGGGTTTAATTTTTCCATGCAATTTTTTTTTTTTAAATATCAAGTTATAAAAAGGCCGAAAAGGTTTGATTTAATTTTTTTTTGGGGAGGTGGGACCAACCCCATTCCCCTTGCCTACTCCAGCCTACGTTGATAGGTTGCAGGTGGTGCACCTTACCGCCGACAAGATTAACTAGGTCCACCAACCTTTAAAAAAAAAAAAAAAATTTGTATTTAATAAAATTGTTTTCCATTCGAATTAATCTACCATGAATTATAAAAAGGGTCCCAATAAATATTTCTAAATGCATAAATTTAAATGTAATGAAAATTTCTTCGGGTTTTCCACCAAGTGGGTGGTGCCACTCGAGTGGGCCTGCCGCCTAGCCACAAAGGGTGGCTAAATTTTTTTGCCTCATATGTAAACTATTGTTTTACTTCAAAGGGGCATAAATTTCGCCCAGGTGCTCCATTTTTGACTTATTGGACTCATTCAAAAGGTGACTCAGAGATCTACGTTGTGGTGTTATATTTTTTTCCTGATTTTGCAATTTTGATAGTGTTTTTCTTGGTCAAAGTTAGATTTTTTTTTGAGCTTCGAGAAGTGATATCAAGTGCATATGGAGTCAAATTTTGGACTTCGAATAGTCAGAAGAAATCTTGTTCAGAGCATTACATAGTTGGTCAGGTTTGGAGATACTTTGGCAAGGTGTATTTGTTTTTTTCTTTATCTAAGTTGTTTATTGGTTACTTTGACTATGGTGATACTGACTTTATGGATGATCGAATCTTGAAGATTTGATGTTGGATTCATTGTATGCTCATTTGTATATCTCATATTATTCTCTTTTGACATGGTTATTAGTATTTAGTTGGATTTGTATTCTTCATTGATGTATCTACAGGTTGTGTAGCATTATAGGCGGTCTATACATACATGTTACATTTATGACTTGGACATGGGTTGTATTTTCCCATTGATATTTTAGTGTTGATGCATGTTTAGGTTTGGTGGCTTGGTTTAGTCACTTGCTTTGTTGGTTTTGTTGTCATGTTGAGGAGGTGAGATGGTATTACGAAGTACAGTCATGATACGATACCTATGCAATTTACTATGATTATGTAGACATGTGGACACAATTGTATTGTCAGTTGTTGCTACATTTGGTGGTGATCACGATATCATGGATGTTTCTTATGCATTAGATATTTTGGCATGTCATGATGGTTTATGTAGGTGCATTTTTGGTGGTATGTTGGTGGTGTGTTTGGTTCCTTAACTATGGTACTTGAATATGGACATGTTTGGAAAATCAGATCAAAGGTTGATTTGGTGTTTGAGTCATTTGGTCTATACAGTTATTCTCTTAGATATCTCAGTTTGTAGTTTACTAATGTGATGATGAGTTTGCATGTTTTAGTGATTGGATCTATAAGTCATGCAGGTTGTGGATTAGCTACCCATTTACTTGCAATTGGATGACTTGGTTGTGGATTATCTTTATTCACCCGGTTTGATTCTTTGTTGTTGTAGACTTTGACAATTGGCCTTGTTCTTGGTCATTTGTACATTGGTATGTGTTCTTAGAGATGAGAGGATGGATGTTTCTTATAGTACCTAGAAAATTATTTTTGGGACTTGTAGCATGTGGCTTATCATGATGTCATGGATATCTTGGTTACACTTTTTGAACAGTCAGAGCTTTTTTGACAGTTATGGATTGGCAGTGACTGGATATGTTTATGATGATTTGGCGGTTGTAGGTATCTTCTTGGTTTGGAGATTTTGGTTATAGTTGTTATGTTACTGGTAGTTAAGTTGTGTGTGTAGACCTGGATGATCTTCATGGAGAGGATGGTTGTCACAATGCCATGTGTGACTCAGTATCATAGTTTCAGTGGGAGTTTTTGGGAGTGATGCGGATTCACCATTTGATGGTGGATGGTCTTCTGCAGTGATTGTTGGTGTCATGGATGGACTCTTGCTTTCTACCTTTATGTAGTGATAGTTCATTGGCATCTTTGGTTTCATTGACAGAGGATGGTTTTATTGATATTGATTACATATGTTGATTCTTGGTTTAGAAAGTTTAGCTATTATGTCATGGTTTACTCTTGATACGTGTTTAGATTTTGGCATGGTACTTGTTCTCTTGAGACCAGGATGTATATATGTTATGGTTCATGTGATCCCCTAGGAGGAGATGGTTAGATCATGGATGTCATGTTTATGTTCCTGATTCTTGATTAGAGCTTTGACATTGATCGGTGTGGTTCTCTTTGTATTGGGTACATTGATCATTTGCTTGATTACTTCATGATGGTGATATGTTGCATTTGGAGTTTGGCATAAATTGGTTGGTTATAGGTACTCATTGATACTTGTAGACATAGGTGAGGCTTTAGTTCTCTTGTGATTAGAGACATGTGTTGAGATGGTTACTCTTGATGAGATTCAGCAGGAAATCTGAGGAGCCTACACCTTGGTTGGATGTGAGTTCAACATGGATCTATGAGGAGAGTGTTCTTGGATGACTCATGATGACTTGGATATCTTGGGGGAGAATTCTCATTCTCCACTCTTTGTCTACATGGTGGTTTCACTTGAGAGGTATTTACCATTGTTACTTTTCAAGTGCTTTATGTTTTATGCTTTATCTTTTCATGCATTTGGAGCTTGAGCTATGGATATATGGTTTTGGAGGGTTCATTTGAGGAGTGTTGGCATGTTTATATTCAGATGCATTTTGATTACATTCATTGATGTTAAGTTTAGGAGATGTTTTGGGCTTATTTCCTTCATTGGGAATTTATTTAGTTTGATCTTCTTTTGTTATAAGAGGATTACATCCATGATGATTACATGATACATATGTTATGTCTGATCTTGGTGATTGAATGGTTGGGTGTTGTTATGGATTTTCTTTTTGGGTGTTGTGGAGGAGATCATACTTGACATGGTTGACATTTAGAGGTGTATGTAGGAGATTTTTCTACAAGTATATGATGTGCAAATTTTCTCTCTTTGGTCTTGGTTATCTTCCTAGACGTTTGGTTTCACATTACATTGGTTTGAGGTTTGGTTGGAGCTATTATGATCACTAGCTTGTGGTCATGTGTTTTTCACTTATGTTCTTGGGTGATGACATGGAGTTTCCTTTATCTTTTTCCTTTGTTGGGTGTGGAGAACTTGGGAGAGCTATGGAGACTTGTGAGATTTTCTCTTACAGGTTACTGATTTACAGGTTTTCATATCATTGTGGATGATTAATTGGTTCTACATGATATTGTTTACACTTTTTATATGATGCTATTGGTAGATTTGATATACCTAGATCTTTTTCATATTTTCATTATCCATGTAGTGGGATCTCTTGGATGTGTATATCATTCTTTGACAAGTTTTGCACATGGAGTTTATGATTGTAGTTTATGGGTGTATATGTTTATGGCAACAGTTTACTATGTTTTCCATACCTTGGAGGTATGGATAGTTCGATGTATTGGCACTTTTTGTGGGTGTTATTTCAGCTATGGGTTTGTGTATCTTGATAGCTATTGGTGCATATTGATACTTTTGGATTGAGTGTTCATGTTTGGGATGTCAGTTGAGCAAGACTTATGCTTTCTTGTGACAAATTGTGTTACTTCTATATTCGGTGGCTTCTGATATTTGTGCATTGGCATGATGGAGCATGAGAGAATTCATGCTTGGGATGGTGGTCACTTTGATTCTTGTTGTAGGTATCTTGATGGAGCACATGGAGTACTTTGATTTCTTGATGGTATATGTGGCTAATGGGTTATTCTTTTGATTCATGTTTTCAGGTTACTTGTTCCCCTTATGCAATGTATACAACAAGTGGGAGAATGTTAGGAAAAAGTTTGTTGTATACCTTGCATAATGCATTTAATGTAATTTTTCTTGGGGCCACTTTATGTTGTATGCAATGTTGGGACATAAGTTAAGTTGCTAAAATTGTAATTATTTAATATTAGGGAAAATAAATAAATAAAGTACCCAATATTAAATAAGGGTAAATGGTTTTTTAATCTCATGGTTTTAGTCACATGGTTTTGTTTAATACCACTTGGTGGTTTTGTGGGAGCTTGCTTCTATAAAAGAAACTGCAAGGGTAGTTGTTTAGTACTGCAAGTTTTGCATGTTAGCTCTTGTTAGCATTTGTGAGGGTTTGAAGCATGACACATGAGGTGTGGTTGCACGCTTGTTCACATGGATTGTTTAGAGAGGGCTTGTTGCTTCAATGGTGTTCATGGAGACTCTAAAGATGTATTTTCATCTTTATTACTGAATAATACATGAGAGATGGATGCTTTTGGAGGCTGGGTTTTTTTGCTCTTGAGGGTTTTCGTAGGGTATATCTTGTGTCATATTTTCATGGGTATGTTGTCTACTCTCTTGCATGTGGATTATGAATACTTAGTTGCATATATTTCTATTTTGGATTATGTCAAAATTGACTTTAAAAGGCTACAAGTTTCCAACACATGGGACAAAATAAAGGCCCAAATTCTAATGCCCAAGTTGAAATGTTCCTCGAATATAGGTTATTTTTAGAAGATGCTATTATAACTATCATAATCTATTGGAGAAATTTCCACATGTAACTCCCTAATTTAGGTGCCCCATTTTACCATGTTCAACCCATTCAAAGATACCTCTTAATGTTGGAAAATATTTTAATGTAACTATCATATAATCAAAGCTCTTATGAATATAAGAATTTTTCATAAGTAACTACTATCTTATGGTGTAAAAATGATACATTAGTCTCTTACAACTTCTTACACACATCATAAGATGCCTTGACACATGGAAAATAGTTCCACCTTAAAGTGGGATGCTACTACACCCTTAATATTAGTGTACATCAGGTTATGAATAGTCGGCTTGTGGCTATCTTAACTCTCTATTAAGTCATATTATCATTAGTATATTTTTATTTAGTTTTTTAGGTCAGCATAAGTCTTATGTAGGTGTTTCTAAGTCGGCCTAGGTGATATCATTGGCATAAATAGGTATATATAGGAGGTTGTGAGTCTTATTTCATCATAAAGTTGTGAAGTGTGTTCTCATTAGAGATATTTGGAGGTTTTCCCCCTCGAAGTGGCTTGTTATTCTTAGTTATTATCAAGTATTTGCAGCATATTTTATATCATATTCTTCTATTGTGCAATTTATTTCATAACAAGTGACATCATAGCATGATCTTGGCACTGTAGAGGCAAAGTTTTTCTCAATTTTGGAGGCGATTTTGGGAAGAGCATATCTTTCACATTTTTGTGAATTGTTTTCTGATTTTTAAAGGGTTTTTGAAGAAAATATTGAATAAGATACATTTCGTATTTTAGAAGATATGGAGAAGAATTAAGTGAATTATTGCAGAATTATTTTTTCTACACTATTTTTTTGGAATCTACATATCTCGCACATCTTGTCAAATTGGAGTCTTATTTTTATTGGGTTTTTGAATAAATACTAAAGGATATTACAGTAAAAAATTTAGTTAATTTAAGTTTCATTTGTGTGATTTATTTCAACATTAGTGGTTTCCATCATGACGAGGCCTACAACAAGGGGTAAAAAGAATGTTGTCACTCCGGGAAAGACTCCTGATAAGGATGGAGTAACAATTGAGGATATTAATCCTAATGAGGAAATAAATAAGGTCAAGGAATACATTCCCTCAATTAAGATGGATATGTGTGACCTAAGAGGACATATATCGGACATGCGAAACATGTTAAGCACCTACATGACTGAACCAAGAAAGGAATTCTCAAGCGCCCAAGGTGAAAATTATAGGTTAGCTACCATTGACACAAGCTTTAGTACTCCTATGGGATCTAAAAATTTATTTCCAAAGGTGGATATGCGCAAGTTCGATGGTAAGGATCCTCTAACATGGATAAACCAAATGGAGAATTTTTTTGAAGTACACCAAATCCCAAATGGACAAAAGGTCATGATGGCTTCCCTATATCTAGAACCAGATCAATTTGTTTGGTATCATTGGATTTTCATTCATCAGAGGAAAAAGGGGCTCACCGTCTCATGGTCAATTTTTATAGAGGAATTCCAAGCACAATATAACAATAGCATGACAAAAAACTTCTTTAGCTAGCTGGCTAAACTTCAACAAACAGGATTAGTTAAGGATTATATTCAGCAAGTCCAAAATCTATCCTTAAGAGTGGATACAATTACAGAGGAAAAATTGAATGACTTATTCTTGAGTGGTCTCAAGGATCACATTCAACATGAGGTATACATGTTTAGCCCTAGTTCCATAAATGAGTCTTTTATCTTAGCACACAGGGTAGAGGAGAAGTATTTGATTCCTAAGAAGCAAGGGGCTAATGTGACAAGAGAGAAAGGATACTCAACACAACCTACTAAGTTGACTGCATAAAAAATTGAGGAGAAAAGAAAAAAAGGGTTGTGATTCAATTTTGATAGCAAATACAGTCGAGGACATAAATGTAGTGAAAAGAAATTGTTCTATATTGAAGGTCCAAGTGAGGAAGAAGAGGGGGAACCCATACTAGAGGATGAAAGGGAGTCAAATGAGGAATCACATGATTCTCAACCAATCATTTCTTGCCATGCACTCTCAGGTTTCAGTGCTCCACAAACTCTCAAGGTGGAGGGGTTCTTAAAGAAGCATAAGGTAACAGTGTTGATTGACTCAGGTAGTACTCATAATTTCATCAACAAAAAGTTATCTACTCGTCTAAATTGTTTTATATATCTAGCTCCAGAGTTTCAGGTTTTGATTGAAAATGGTGGTATAGTTAGTTGTTCAGGGAAGTTTCATAGCATTATATTATCTAGGGGAGATTATCAACTTGATAACCCAATGTATGCGATATCCATGGGTGTAGCAGATATTGTTTTGGGAGTACAATGGCTTACTACATTGGGAACTATTGAGATGAACTTCCAAGAACTATTCATGAGATTTCAATCAGAAGGAAGGTTAGTAGAGCTGGGGGGTTGAAGGAAAATTCCCCACAAATGGTAATCTCTCATCAAATGAAAAAGTTGCTTAAGAAAGGAGTGGATGGATTTGTGGCCCAACTATGTTCATTAGAAGTCTCTCAATCTAATGCTCCTACTCATCCAGATTTGCAAGCTATATTTGGTTGTCACTTAGTTGTTCTTGGAGATATGCCTAAAGTACTTCCTCCTAAGAGGGATCATGATCATTCCATACAGTTAGTCCTAGGGAGCCAACCATCGAACATTAGGCCTTACAGGTATCCACACATACAAAAGAGTGAGATAGAAAAAAATGTTGAAGAGATGCTAGAGGTAGGCATTATTAGGCATTGCCAAGGTGCTTACTCCTCGCCTGTGGTGATGGTATGTAAGAAGGATGATAATTTGTGCATGTGTCTAGATTATAGAGTTCTCAACATGTACACCATTAAAGATAAGTTTCCAATTTTAGTCATTGATGATTTGATAGATGAATTGAATGGAGCTATGTATTTTACCAAGTTAGATCTTAGATCTGGTTATCACCAAATTCGGATTAAGGAGGAAGATATTTGTAAGACAAAATTTCAAACTCATGAGGGTCATTATGAATTTTTGGTGATGCCATTTGGCCTTACCAATGCACCGTCTACATTCCAAATTTTGATGAATTCCATTTTTAAGAAGTTCTTGAGAAATTTTGTGTTAGTATTCATTAATGATATATTGATTTATAGCAAGACTTGGGAAGAACATTATGTGGACCAAGCATTACAAATACTTGAAGATCATAAAATCTATGCTAAGCCATCCAAGTGTGCTTTTGGTCTTACAGAGATGGAGTATTTGGGACACATAGTTTCACATGAAGGAGTAAACGTGAACCCTAACAAAATTAAGGCTATCATGGAATGGCCTATTCCAAAAACCCTTAAGAAACTGAGAGGTTTCTTGGATTGATAGGGTACTATAGAAGATTTGTAAAGAATTATGGTCGTATAGTATCACCTCTCACCACTCTATTGAAGAAGGATTCTTTTCATTAGAACGAGTCTACCAATACAACATTTGAGAGATTGAAGGAGGCTATGTGTACAACTCTAGTGCTTGCCACTCCTGACTTCACCAAGGAATTCATTGTGGAATGTGATGCTTCTAGAAATGGGATAGGATCAGTGCTCATGCAAGAAGGTCGACCAATTGCTTTTGAGAGTCATCAATTGAAAGGTAAAAATTGACTAAAACCTATTTATGAGAAGGAAATGCTAGCAATCCTCCATGCAGTGAAACAATGGAGGATTTATCTATTGGGTAGACACTTCAAGGTTAAGACAGATCATGATAGCCTAAAATATTTTTTGAAACAAAGACTATCTTCTGAAGAGCAACAAAAATGGGTCACTAAGATGTTAGGATATGACTTTAAGATTGTATATAAGAAAGGGAAAGAAAATATTGTTGTGGTATTTTTTACCTTCAAATAAAAGCGCATTTTTGAAAAGATGAAGCTTTATTGCGTGCCCTTCTCTCAATATTTACAATCAAATTCAAAGTGGTGGGTGTAGGAAAATCATGTTTTGTAAATGTAGGGTAATCTCACCCAATGTAACTGCAAAATGTGATCCTAGTAGTCCGTGATAAGTTTTGTTGTTGATGGAATTTTGTAAGTAAGAGCATTTTTTGTATTCTACAAGAATTCCACTCTAAAGATTCTCAGCGTCCTGTGCTCCGGCCCTCTGAGCCACGTTCTTTTCCGTGAAGGCCAGCGGTGATGTTCAAAAATTTGTGGCTAAATGTTTGGTTTGTCAAAGGCATAAAGGGGAGACAATTAAGACACCAGGTCTCTTGCAACCCTTATCTATTCCTAGCAAGCATTGAGAAGAGGTATTCATGGACTTCATCACAGGGCTTCCCAAATCCAAAGGTCATAATATCATCACGGTGGTAGTTAATCGGCTCACCAAATATGCACATTTCATTGCATTAGCACATCCTTTTATAGGAAGTGCAGTGGAAAAATATTTTTTGGAGAATATCCAAAAGGTACATGGTACACCTAAGGTTATTGTTAGTGATTGTGATCCTATCTTCACTAGTCACTTTTGCAAAGATTTATTCTCATGTTTGGGTACTCAATTGGCTCATAGCTCTTCATACCACCCTCAATCAGATGGGAAAAATGAGGTTGTTAATAAGTCTTTGGAATGATATCTGTGTTGTTTCACTTCAGAGAAATAGTCTCAGTGGGTAGATTGGCTACCACTTGCAGAATGGTGGTATAACACTTCTTTTCATAGCTCATAAAAAATGTCTCCATTTTTTGCACTTTGTGGATATCATCCTCCTTCCATCACATCATCAATAAAGGTTTCCCCAAGAGTTCAGGAAGTAGAAGACCACTTGCTTCATCAACAAAAATTACTTTCAGGACTCAAGGAGAATTTAGCCATGGCACAAAATCGAATGAAACAACAAGCAGACCAACATCGTAGTGAAAGAATTTTTGAAGTTGGGGATTGGTTCTTCTTGAGATTGTAGCCTTATAAGAAAATCTCACTAAAGCAACAAAAAAAGAATAATAAGTTGTCTCCAAGGTATTATGGTCCATACCAAGTCATGCAAAAGATTGGTAGTGTTGCCTACAAGCTTGAATTGCCACCAACAACAAAGATACATCCAATTTTTCATGTTTCCTATTTGAAGAAGGTCATTGGGAATAATATTCCCACTCAAACAACACTACCAGAGCTCAATGAAGAACGATGAATCCTTTTGGAACTAGAGTGCATTCCTCAAACACACACAAAGAAGTTGAGGAATAGAACTCTCACTGGGTATCTCATCCAATGGGAGAATTTATCAATTGAAGATGACATATGGGAGGATGAGGAGTTCATTCAAAAGTATCCAAACTTGATTAGCATTGAGGAAAATACTTCTTTGAGAAGAGGGGCATGATATGCCCTTAATATTAGTGTACATTGGGTTATGAATAGTCAGCTTATGGCTATCTTAACTCTCTATTAAGTCATATTATAGTTAGTATATTGTTATTTAGTTGTTTAGGTCAGCCTAAGTCTTATATAGGTGTGTCTAAGTTGGCCTAGGTGATATCCTTGGCATAATTAGGTATATATAGGAGGTTGTGAGTCTTATTTCATCATAAAGTTGTGAAGTGTGTTCTCATTAGAGATATTTGGAGGTTTTCCCCCTCAAAGTGGCTTGTTATTCTTAGTTATTATCAAGTATTTGCAGCATATTTTATATCATATTCTTCTATTGTGCAAGTTATTTCATAACAGATTCCCCACTTCTCAAGTGAGGAAAAAAATCAATAAATACCAACATTGGAAATACAAGGTTGAGACACCTTTTCTTAACATTTTTCACATTCAATATGATTCTTTTTTTGAATTAGGGTAGTCTTTAAATACATTACCCTAAGTACAATTAAAATATTCACTATTGTAGCCACACTCAAAATGGCACTGTAAAATCATTTAGGCGAAATATTTGGATAGCATATCTCCAATCAAGATTTTTACAATATTAAATCCTGCATTAGGATCAACAATGTGGAATTTTCTAATAGCTTGCAAAAAAGTGATCATTCCATACCTAACCTAGGAGATTCATAATAGGGAAGAAGCCTTATTTTAGAAGGATTCTTGGAATAGGCATCCACCATTAAATTCTAATCAAGATTTTCAAATAACAAAGAACAATTTAGTTTCAAATTGGGGTACTAAAGTGAAGGACTATTTTTAGAGTGTAGATGATTTATTGGGAAAAGTTATCTGGAAAGAATTTTCTAATTTTTCAAAAAAGTAAATTTGAAAATATTTTAAAAGATAGGATTGTGTTTAAGTTAGATGTTTCAAATAGAATAATATGGGCTCCATATAAAATAGGTGGCTATTCAGTCAAGCAAGGCTATAAGGCAATTATCAATAATGGTGAACATATAGAATCCTGAAAGCATTTCCATTTTGTTGGAATGCAATGGTGCTCCCCATAGAAAGTTGTTTTGCATGGTTAGCATTAAAAAATAAGATTTTAACAAGTGACATAATATCCTAGATTGGCATCTCAACACCTTTCAAATGTGTATTATGTGAGGAAGCATTTGAAGATGTAAACCATCTTTTTGTTCAATGTTCCCTTGCACAAACTTGTCGGTCTTTTATTCAAGGTAAAATAAGTTGGTTCTCTCCCCTACCAAATAATCTTTGAGAGTTGTTTTCAAGTTGCATTGTGTTATATGAAACATCACATTTTGCATGCATTTGGTGAGTGGTGCCAACAATAGTAATCTAGAACATATGGTGGAGAGAAATAAACATATTTTTAGAAAAGAACCAACAAACATAAAACATATTTTGGTAAATATTGAGAATTCTATATCTCAAAATAAACAAATGCTTATGTATAGAAAACCAAAAATATAGGTTTTACCTGTACTGATTGGGTTGCAAGTTTAATTAAGCACTAGAGCTTCCTTTCCCTTCCTTTTAAATGAAGTTTACACCAGTTTGCAAAACAAAGATTAGATAGGAGTAAGATATCATGGATACCACATCCAACAGGATACATCAAATTGAATTTTGATGGGCCATCTAGGGGTAACCCTAGTATATCAAGTGCGGGGATAACTATTTGAGATTGCAACGGCATGCTTATTGGTACCAAATCAATTTGACCACCTTATGGAACAAATAATGCAACAGAGGCCCAAGCTCTTCTTCATGGCTTAAAAATGACAATAAAACTTAAAATCACAAAATTTTAGATAGAAGGCGATTCACTTGTGATAGTGAATGCATGTAAAGAAAGAAGGGTGCAAAACTGGAAACTAGAATATATTCTACAACAAGTTTGGGTTCTAATGACTAATTTTGAAGCTTTTCACATCATGCACACTTATAGGGAGGGAAAAAATTTGGCTAATTTCTTGGAAAATAGGGGATGTGATCAACAACAAGTAGAAATAGTCTATGATAATAACTTTGTCAAACTTCATGAGAAGGTGGTAGACATAATCTCTTGTGAAGGCTCTATGATGGTTTGTTAGGTTGGTGTGTTCTAGCAGATATGAGGCCCTTAGTAAATTTGCAGAGTAATAATTAAAACATTGCTACATAGTATGAGGTCCAAAAAGGGGTGTGTAAGTCAAACTCATCTCAAAGTTGAAAGTGTAGCAGACATAATTCTTGAATGGATTCCTTAGAAAGCATCAAGTCATAGGTGTTTCGATACATTGTTATCTTCAACAAAGAAATTACCAAATACAAAAGTGATAGGGCACGATGGAGGTTTGTTGTGTCCTACATCACATAACATATATGGTGCAATTCTTTGTAAAGCTAACTTTCTTTTTTGCAGGTGTGAATTATTGTTGTGATTTGGAGCCTTTCACCTTAATTATTATTTGTATTTCTCAAAACATGTTAAATTTGTCCTAAGTGTGCCAAATCTTAAGTGGCATGCATTGAAATGACTTCCATCATTACTACATTTATGCCCATCAGTACCTCATTCACTGGCAAACAAGGTAGGGGTAACTAACAGGGGTTGTTCATACAATTCATTTTAAAACATTTTACATTCATCATGCTTTCCAGAATAGGGTGGTGAGTATTCTCTAGAATAGGGTGGTGGGTGTTGTAGCTTGGTGGAGTGGTCTGGCCTCTTTTGTACCCTTCTCATGGTGTATCAACCAAATAATTTTAGGGTTCCTTTATGGGTGAAATTTGGGAGAGGCCATTCCTGAGATATCTATCAAATTAAGAGTTGGTGTAGGTCTTCAATGTCTAATGTATGAGCATGGTGGAATGCATACAAACCATAATTATGGAAGAAATTTGTTGTCTATGAGCTCCTCGACTGATATTTCCTTCCCAATTATTTTATGTGTTTGTTTCAAACACCTTGGACTTGCTTTAGTTGTTTGATTCTCTTGAGGTAATTGTGAATGAAGCAGTCCGCAAATAATTTTTGGAGGATCATGCCTTGTTATGTATAGTGTTCAATTGTATGATTTCGATAAGGGAAAGGGCTTTGTTGGTGGGATTTTTCCAAGGTGTTACCTGAAACACATGAGGGAATTTGTAGCAGTATACGATACCATAAAATACCCTTTGGAGATTGTAATATAGAGGAATTTAGTAGGGTTTAAGGGTTTAGGGTAGAGGGAGGAGAGGGAGTGGGAGTGGGAGGGAGAGACTTGAGAGAGAGAGATGGGGGAGTAGGAGAGAGATAAAGGGTAGGGAGTGTACAAGGGTTTAGGGTTTATGGGTTAAGGGTAGAGGGGAGAGAGGGGAGAGAGGGAGAGGGGGTAGGAGGGAG
>VDFB02074421.1:0-20804 GCA_007258455.2 Sequoia sempervirens
AATCACCTTCACCATTTTGCGTGTACGGGTGTTGGAAAAATGGCTAAGGCATGGACTGCGTAGCCTCTTCTTTGTAGCAAGCCATGCATCTTCTAGACTTAGTCAATTTTCATCATTTTTCACTTTGGAACGTCCCCTCCATGGCTAAGGCATGGACTGTGTAGCCTCTTCTTTGTAGCAAGGCATGCATCTTCTAGACTTAGTCAATTTTCATCATTTTTCACTTTGGAACGTCCCCTCCATCGCAAAGCATCTATTTGAGCATCTTTTGCCATGGATTCTACGTTGAAGCTTTTGAGGCTTAGATTTTGATACCTAGTACTGGCCATCTACCATTAATGGTTGTGGAGGTCCTGAAAAATAAAGTAGACCCACCAAAGTAAAACTTTGATGATTTTGACTTGACCAGCGTGATCGTGAAGTCAAATTATCCTATCAAAATCATTTTCAACTAATTTTGGAAAGGTCCTATTTTTGGTGGTTTTCCTAAAAACAGGGGTACGAAACCCTAATTTTCAAATTTTCAGAAATTTGCAAGTATCTTCCTTAATGTAAGCCCACAAAAAGCCTATGTTTTGTTTGACCTAAAACGGGCTTTTGACAACAATTTTGCATGATTTAGACCATTTTGATCAAAATGCCTTATTGAAGCAAAAATTTATTTTGGGTACAACATGGTCTAGAGTTGATATTTGGAGCGTTGAGTGTTTGCAAAGCTGACTTGGCAGTTTGAGGTGTTTGCGCCAATTTTTGTTGTGTGCACCAACATGGGATTGTGTGCAGATGTAAAATAGGTCCTGCTTATCTCTTGGCTTGGACCGCATTCAATTTCCATTTCTTGTGGATGATCTGAAACCAAATCATTATGGTCGTTGCATGTTTCATGTTTATACCTAAGTTACCAAGTTCTTCAGATTTTCCCCAAGAACCCAATTGGGTTCAGCTCGGGTACGGCTTGGGTACTTGGGTTCTTTGTGGGTTTTTCTATGAAGGACCCACAAAGAACCCAGGTGCTTGGGTTCTCTACGTGTTCTTCTGTGAAGGACCCACAAAGAACTGAGGTGCTTGAGTTCTCTATGGGTTCTTCTTTGAAGGACCCACAAAGAACCCAGGCACCCGGGCAGTACAAATTTGATATTGTCTTGGCAGATCAAGAACTTATAACTGTTATTTAAAAAAATTTAGGGCTATTTTTTCCAATTGAACATGTGTAGATAGCATTAATTTATCCTCATGAATGCATCATTCCATCATTTACTCTCTCATTTGACCAGTACTAATGTAGGAGGGGGGAAAAGACAATGTTAGAACTTTGGGCCAGCCCATAAATTTGACATCATTTGTGAATCAACACACAATATCTTCAACATTGACCCTCTACACCTGCATTGACCTTGTTTGATTGACTCTTCTTAAATGTGGTTATCTGACAATGTTGACCAAAGAGATCTTCTATACTGACTATGTTGACCAAAAATCTCTGCTACATAGACAGCATTAACTTTTGTACCACTTACATCAACTATTTTGTTTGATGATTATGTTGTATTGAGTGCAATATTCTACTTTTCATTGAGTCATGATCAATATTGACCAACAAACAAGCAAGGTATGCAGGCTTCTTTGAGTTTTTATTTTGTATACTATATTTTTTAAGGAGAATCAATTACTATACTTGTGAAGTGATCATTAATTGAACTATTATAAGTTACTATGTCAAAATTATATTGTATTCCATTTATTGGCAATTATGAGCATCACTATTCTTGTCTATCTATCTATCCATCTATCTATCTATCTATCTATCTATATATTCTTGTACCCATACCCAAGGAAAAAAAAATTGTCATACTATTGTATCTGTACCCATACCCGTATCTGAACCCGTACCCAAACCGGCAACTTAGGTTTATACATTTCAGTTTGGCCAACAAGGAGAAACTTTTTGATGCTTGTGGAAGGTATAAATGGAAGATCAAGTGTGTGATCAAGGGTGTGAATTGCAGTGTGTGTGTTCAATGTGCTAAAAGTGATATATGTCGAAAGCAGTGAGCTAAAGGCAGAAGAATGTGTGAATGTGCGAAGAAGTATTTGAAGTATGTTGAAGGCAATGAATCGAAGGAAAAAGTGTGTGTATGAAGTGTTGAAGGCAATGAGCCAAAGGCAAAGGCGTGTGAATGAAGTGTTAAAGGCAGTGAACCAAAGGAAAAAGTGTGTGGGTGGAATGTTGAAGGCAATGAGCCAAAAGCAAAGGTGAAGTGTGTGAATGTTGAAGGCAGCAGAGGTGTTGCAATGGTCATGAATCACAAGAATTCATCAAGGATTGTATGCTGAGGTTGTAGCCTCTTTCTGCAAGTGTTGTATTGACAAGGAGTTGTAAACTTCCTTTGGTTGAAGCCATAAAACTGTGTTGTAAATCTTGTTTCATTTTTGTGAGGCTGGATTTGGATAGTAGCTCCAAGCAACTTCCTTACCGTGGTTTTTCCCTTGTTGGGTTTTCCACGTAAATCCCGGTGTTGTGGTTTTGTGCTTGTGCTTTGAATGCTTTATCTGGTTAAGGCAGTAATAAGTTTTGATTGTTAAAATTTGAATTGGATTAATTTCAAGGATATAATGATTCACTCCCCCTCTTAATATATCCGTGTGTTCTAACACACCATACTTTGGTGGAAATGTATGACTCACTGGTACTAAAAACCCTCTTGCACATTTTCCTTACCTTCCATGTCCTTCCCAATATCCATGATCTGTATCATGTTGCATTCTAGCTTAAATAACTCATAATCATCCAATTGTCAATGGAATAATTGTTGAAGGAACTCACTTCATCTTCAAAGGAAGGTTGCAACTCAAGAATTCCCTCATCACTTGGCTCAATAGGGCCTTTTTCTTCCTCAGCCCATATTTCTCTTGAGTCCGATTTTGAATATGATGAAGTTGCTTTCTCTCTCATTGCTTAATTTCTCAAATGAAATGACAAATCTATTACTTATTTCCTTCCCCTATTTTTTAAGGATGGGTGTTCCTCTTGCAATTATGGTTAGCTTTGGCTGCTATTAGCCATCCCCAACCCAACAATGTATCATAGGCCTTTCTATGTAAGGAAATAACTACAAAATTCAGGAGAAATGATTGAGTTCCTATTAGTATCTTTTGGGCCTTTAGAACCCCTAACATCTTAATTCCTTGTTGATCAACTCCCACCAATTGGAAGGTTGGTGGCCAAATGGTAGGTTTATTGAGGCTCTTCTAGGTATCTTCAAGGAGTACGTTCATTCTCAATACTTCATTGATAATTGTGTTTGTTAGATTCTTCTTGAGAATCTCCATATACACTATGGCAGGTTTCTTTGCCAAATTAGCCGTCAATTCTATCACTTGGTCACCATGTAATGGAGATTCTACTATTAAATCTTTTCCCTTTTCTTGGCCCATCCTTCTCTTCGACCACTATCTATTGTAGTAGTGATTTCAGCCCTCACTTGTGGATTCTTTGTAAGAGGTCTACCATTTTGACCACTATAATAGTTTGTAATACTTGTCTTGCACTATTTTCATCTAACTCAAGTCCCATGGAAGTACTTGCATTTCCATTGGAGCATCGCCATTCTCTTGTCATAGCTTGTTCCACTTCTACTCTCACTTCAAAAATTCTTTCTCCATACATGGGTCTAAATTTATTGTCTTTTTGGTTTATGCTTGTGTGATTGCCAAAACTTCATTATTTTGCTGCTCTACATCAATCATGTTGATGTTGGCTTTTTGCTTTGGGTAGTCAATATCCTTGTGATCTCCTAGTCCACACCACTTACACAATAGTCCCACTTTGTTCTAATTGTTTTTGGCAGTTTTTAATGAAATGCCCCCATTCATTGCATTGTTGGCATTGTATAACAAGGCATGCTTTAGAATCGTACTGTATTCAACTCCTATTACCACCACTATTGTTGCTATTACTAAATCTATCATTGTTACCTCTTCTATCCTAATATCCACCTAGGATGTATTGTTGTTATTATGTTTCTTCAACGGCATATTAGGTGGAGTGGACTGCTCATCTTGCATGAAGAGTAATTGTGTGCTCCTAATTTTAGATTATATGGGCACTGTTTGATTGAGTGACCCAAACCCTAATTAATAGATATCACAAAATGATTCTTTGGGACAATTTGTTTTGATGTGCCCTTCACCTTTGCTTTCTACTCACCAAAGTTTCTTGGTTTCTTTCGTTTATTTTTTTGCCTTTAATTCCTTCATCATTTGCATCATATCTCTTCTCAAAGCTTGTACGGTACCAAATTCATTCTCACTATTGTCATCCAAACTTTCATCTTCCTTTGTTTTTCTTTTTCCATGGGAGGACATTTTGTCCTCACTCTCAATGTCCATTTCTCAATTGTAGTTTGCATAGGAAGAGGGTGGTACTACCTTCATCTTTTATCCTAGTAAAGGGATGAGACCTTCAATGAACCATCTCTTCTTGACACCATTAGTCAATTCCTTTTCTAATTTTAATAGGAGTTCCTTGAGCCTATGATTAGAGGCTTTGAAATTCTTGTGTCTGTCTCGCTTCATGTTATAAATTTCTGCCACAATTTCATTATTGTTCCATAGTAGCTTGAACTCTTCTTCGAAAGCTTTCTTCTATCTTTCCTAGGTAGTTTTGGAAATAAATTTGATATTTTGTATTAACCAATTGCTATACCCCCTTAAGATGGCTAGAAGGACCATAGCCAGTACACTATCATCTGGCCATTTGCTTCTAATATTGTTTTGCAGGTCTTGCAATGCCTAGTTGGATCCTTCATTCCATTACCAATAAATTTGGGTAGTTCCTGCCTCTCAACGCTAGGGCTAGATGGTGAGTTCACCATAATTTTCTTTTAATGCAACCTTAGTACCTAGAACATGCATACCATATAGTCTTGACTCAAACATTTTGGAACTTCTCTCACACTCTCAGCCACATGAAAATCCTTAACTCGCTCTACAGTTTCAATGTTTTGCACACCCATACTACCTTCAATTTCTTTCAGCCCTAGAGTTTTTGGCTCAGTTTCCTTGATTAACAATCCTTAAGACACCTTGGAGGTTGTTCTCGTATGTTTCTTTCTCCTTGTCTATGAAGGAATCTTCGAATTCTATCTCCCAACTTCCCTCGTCCAAAGGGAGTTGTTTTGATTTTTCTACTTGGTCTGATAGATCAGCCCATGCTTCGTCTAATAGTGGAAGGTGTCTAGTTATCTCCTCCCACTCTTCATACATTTCCTTATAGTGGGAATATTATGGTTTTTATTTTACTAACTACAACTTTGACTAACACTTTGGTTTTACTTCTTTCTTGAAATATGCTCCTTTGTACAGCTGGCTTTCCTTCAATTTATTGTTTAAATGTCTCCTCTCTCTTTGTTTTATGATCCTTAGAGATCATCTCATTTCTTGTTCTATTCCTTGATAGATGTGTGATCTTTTCTCGTTTTTATTTGGGTATAAGGGCATTAACTAATTATTGGGAGTGTGATGCCAGTCTGTATTTCATTCCTTTTCCTCTTATCGACCTTTATCCTCATATTGCTGCCTTATTTTTTGTTACAGGCTTGACAATCCCATTTGGCACGCAGATCTTTAAGTATTATGAAATGTCTTGTGAGCAATCTTGGCAGACATTCAAGGAGTATATCTACGTCTTCAATTACTCTTAGATTATCATAGATCGGTTCTTGAGGAACTTGCCTTTGTTTGGCTTCCTTTTGCACGTGTTATTTCATAAAGATATCCCATAGATGACCAAGGCTTCTATGAGTTCATCTTCTCTTTCTTGATTGGATTGTACAGTCTCTTCAACTAGTTGTCCCATTTATATGGCCATTTCAACCTAGCTTAAAGGCAACCCAAATTTTTACTTGCTAAATGACTATACAACTATTTAAAACACAATAATTGAGTTCATAAACATAAACAATTCACATGAGAATAGCAAAATAATTCAAAAGAGTTTTCATAGAATATAATGGTTTATTTCTTTATTCATTCAATAATCTTAAACAAAACTCGAATAAAGGAGTAGTAATAACATAGTCCCTTTTCTTGACTACAAAAGAACTAAATAAACTCACCCAATGGTTGCCAAGGAATTCCAACCATTGGCGACAACCAAATATAATTCAATCAACCAATTAGGCATAACTACGCCCACTAACCAACTGACAGTTCAACATAACTAATATGTAATTTATAGCTAATATTTATTTTATGTTATCTACACTAGGAATTCATCTGCACTGCAATGTCAAGAGTAAGAAGTTCATAATAACCACCCTTAATTTCTTTTTGAAAAAACTTGTTAGCTCAACAAAATGAAAATGCTAAACAACTTTCTTTTCCATTTTTTGATCACCAAGTTCCTAGTGTGGGAAAGTTGAGAGCATACATTGTGCAGGATTACAATTATACTTGAAATGAGCAATTGAAAGTAACATCCACTTATCCAGTGGGGTTAGCTGACACATTCACTTTGCAGTAGGAAAGCTGATACAATAATAAAATGTAAAAACAAGCTCTTCCACTTTTTAGTGGTGACTGAGTGCCAAAGCCACTTGTTTAGTGGGGTGAGTACAAGAGCCACTTATGCAGTGAGGTAAGTAACAACAAAAAATCAAGAGCAAGATCACTGGTGGTACTACCACCTAGTGTTACATTTGAGCTCTTACAATTCATTTCAAATCAATACATATCTGCTATTACAAATATGGCCATGAAAGAAAATTGATAGAACACCCCCACATATCCCACAACATTAAGAACTAACCACCCATCATGAAAAATGACAATATACCTCAAGGAAATGGAAAATAAGTGACTAATACAGGTCTGAAACTTCGCTACAGCAGTCTGGACAGCGGGATAAAAACTCAGAAATCTTCAATGACACACTGCCAAATGCACCCAAAGGTCAATGTAGACTTGGAACAATGTTTCCACCTCCTCTAAATGGCAAACAATCCTCTCAAAATGCAAACTCGAACACCATCAAAGCATTCAAAACCGATAAAGCCAAAACTGGAAGTTTCAATCAGCACCAACAATGATCCTTGAATGGTATCACATTGATCTAGCTAGGGAATTTTTGTCAATTCCGAAACTAGAAAATCCATGAGGGTTTCCACCCTCAAAGATTTGGAGAACTAGAGAAAATCCGGCAACATAACAATATCATTTTTCAACATATCCAAATGAGCCCCAACACCTCATTCTATAGCTTTTTTTCGTTGTTTTTTCTGAAAAAACCTTTTTTGCTTTTTTCACTATTTTTTTTTGAAAAAAACGCTTTTGCTTTAAATTAAATAATTCCTTATGCGCAAACATTTAATCACCTTTTCCATCAAATTCCCTTTTAAAATAAAACAAAACCTTTTTCATGTGCAAGACCCCCTTATTTCTCCTAGGCGTCCAATTGGTAATTTAAAATACCTTTTCAAAAAGATATTACACTTAAGTTATCAAAAATGATAAAACATTATAACTTAAGTGAATAATTTAATTATTTCACCCCAAGTTGCGGAAAATCCCGAAACACATCAGAATCCAATTTTGACCATGTCAATATGATAGAGGCATTAGGTGAATAATATAAGCCAATTTGGTTGACTTACTATAAATAGGCGTGCTCTCCAAGAAGTTTGGAAAACACCCCAAAAGTTTGAGAACACTAAAGAGAGTGTCATTCAAATGAACATTTTCCATTGAGCTCATTACCAACAAAAGAAACCTTGTAACTCCGAAATTACGTCCTCCAAGATCTTTGGAGTCCCCTTGCCTTACCACAACCTACGGGAACTCAAGAAATAGGCTCATGGTCTTCAAACTGATTAGGCTTGAGAAGGGGACATTACAAAGTTTGTCAAATCTATAAATATTTACTGCATTTTCATTCCAATAACATATGGAAAAAAATATGTATATAATCCTACATAAGCAAAAGGAGAACCATCTCAAAAAAAATATCTAAACAAAATCCCTAAAAATCGAACTTACTAAATTTGTATTTGCAGTGACTTTGAATTTATTGTCCACCATTAAGTGTGAAAGTACAATGAAGTTTTCTTGGTTTTTCAAACTCAAATTTTCTGATTTGTGGATGATTAGGTATACTACTTCTAAGAATCATATTCTACATTAATTTGAAGTAAAATAAATAATACAAAACCCAAAAGGTTATAAGAAATAAACTTAATGGAAATGATTTAAGTAAATTCGAATGATTACATAATTTAGTACATTGAATAACTTATAAATTAATAAAATAAGAAAAAAAATGTAACAAATAAAAAACTTGTAAAATTTATGGATGGTTTGGTAAATTCATGTCTACAATAAATATAAAATAATATGCTACTTGTTGCTTCTCAAAGACATCATATTTGTTTTTGCATGGAATTTAGTTCTAATTATTCTTCTATTGTTTTACAATAAAAGTTATTGCCCTAATTCCCATCCTAAAAGCAATCCACTGAGAAAATTGCATACATATCATACCATTTCCCATAATAAACAAAAATACACTGCCAAATTTATCTAACTCTAACAAAATTTTGCTCTAATACGAAAAATTATCAGCGTGCCCATTGAACCTATGGGTCCAAATGCTAGTTTATTTTTCCCATCTACAGAGATCTAGCAATACACTTGCCAAGTCCTCAGTCAGCATTTGGCTCTACATTCTCTTTAGAGAAAGACCATAACATCACTCTTATACGAGTATTTGTCTCATAAAGTTTATTCTTAAATGATCCTTAGCCATTACATCACTCAACCCTCATTCTCTTGCCATCCAACATCTATTTTCTCATATTATGGATGCACTGACCAAACCTTTTGACTACCACTCAAAACTAACAGTCCAAAATATTTGAGCTACTCTCCAAGAGTCCTAAATCTTTGTCTATCCATGGCAACTTCTTTCAAAACCAACCCACATCCACTGATTGAATTGAATCTCATACCATCCCAACCCAATTATCTCCACTCTCCATCAGGGATCAGTTCAAAACCCAGGCACCTCAGAGGATCAAAGTATCTAAGGGAAGCCCATGTATTTGTCAAAACAATTAATTCAAGAGTAGGGAAGCAAACAACCACCTTTTCCTGGCTACAATATTGAAAAGGACCCGAGGATGATTAACATTAAAATTATAAGTACCTGAAACGTTACTAGATAGATTTCTTTCCTCTGAGAAACAAAACATGCAATAAATGAAGCAATAAACTAATGCAATTACCTCGTCATCTATTTTCAGAAGTAAACACCAAGCATGGAGAGAAGAACCTAGCAATGTACTGAACATAACGTACCAAACATTTTTGAAAGGTACAAAAGGGGCTTATATAGCACACAGTGATTATGTTCAGAAAAGCACATCAACTGCAGTAAAGTCTAAAGAAGAACTCCTTGTATTTTGTATCACTTTTTTCTTCATTCACCATTAATTCCCAATCCAAAAGTATTTCTTTCCTGATTCAAGCATACTTCCCAGTTTTGTAGAACCGCTGGTGGAAGGGAGCTTGCACCTTACAACATCAATCAAGTTATCAGTTGTGCAAATGAAATGGTTATAGAGGACTGCTTGTAGTAACAAAATGAATCAAGAACCAAAGAACAAAAATGTAGGGAGTACCAGAGGAATTAAACAGTATAAATCAAGTGAGTTGAATCTTAGAAGTATGCCACAAGATCATGTAACCAATTCTAGGCATCAAATGTCCCCGCTGCATGATCATAGTTGACAGTGTGTTAGCCCTTTTATTGGACCCTTGTGGGCTAGCCAGTTTGGATAGAGGGTCAGTGGTGCATTTTGGAGAGTTTGTTTGTTCGTGTTTTCAGTGGACAGTGTTTAGATCACAGTGAGCGTTGGCATTCCAGGAGTTCATCGCTTCTGACGGCACGAGATTATCCTGAGATTTGAGCATTTTACGGGATTTTAAGTGATTAAGTTAATTTATTAACTTAAAACGGCCTTTTTAATAAAGTCACATTGACTTTATTTATATTTTTATATCACTTAAATATCAAAAGGAGGATTATAATATTTTAATGACTTTAAATATTATAAAAGTGCGCCCAACTATTGAAAAGGAATATATTAAAATGTTATAATATTTTAAAACCCTAAAAAGGGCGTATCCTCATGGAAATGCATGCTTTTGCTTAAAGAGGCATTTTGGCAATTGAAACTCATACCTTTTGATTATTTCGAATTGCCTTGTGCATCTTTCTTTGAGCATTCTCCTGTGACCAGGGTTTGATCAATTTGTCCATTGGAGAACGGAAAACTCTTCAGTGTTGAGTACTCTTGAGGCTGTGAAAGATCAGCTGAATCAGTACAGTTGAGGGCTTCACACAGAAGTTCTACAGTTGCAGACAGAGGATTTATTTATGCAGTTGTTTGTTCTTCAGTATAATAATTGAGGGTTCCTTGGTGGCGCTTCCTTCATCAGAGGCAGAGGTTTCCACAAAGTCTTCTTGCATGGTTTTCCATAGCCGTACGGCCAGCATTGGGGTTTGTGCCTTAAAAAGGCGTGTGAAGTAATTAATGAAAACGCCTTCTGTTTGAGAGGGCTTTGACATCTATCATTGGCGGCTTGTCCTTTCAAAGCTTTGTGACCAGTTTCTGATCAGGAGAAACCTTTCCTGGAGTCATGGCGTGCATTTAGGCTTGTTTTCACCTTTTCACTGTGATCCGCCAGCTTTATTTAAATAATCAGATTCTTTTGGTATAAGTTTATTACTTCTCCTTAATCTATCTCATATATATAAATATACTAGACTTTCATTTTGAAGAAATAAGATCAAATTCATTTTCTATGAGCAAAAGTATGCTGCGTCCCTTCTCTTCTGTCTATTAAGAATTCTTTAAAAACCTTAAAAAACATATTAAGACTTAAGAAATTGAGGGTTTGAAGCTGAGAGCCAGCAGGGCTCGTCACAGTGGTATCAGAGCTCACATCCTGCCAGCTTGTGGGGTTTGAGAATTTATGAAGTCAAACAGAGAGGGCTTTGGTAAGTCCTATTTCAGAGGTGGTCCTAGAAATCAAAGAGGCGACCAGAATCCATTTCCACCATTTCCGTTTGCAGATCAGGAGGAGGAATTAGATTGGGACAATATGGCGAACAGGGCTGGAGAAAGTTCTCACAGAAATAACTGGGAGGATGAGGACAGAGAAGCCAAAGACGTGCTTAGAGGCATGGTTGCAGGGCAAGAGCAGGTTGCAACTATTCTTCAACAACTCAGCACGAATGTTCAGAATTTGTCTTTAAACAGAGCTCGTAGTTTGGATTCAGATAGAGATGGCAGTATCCATAGACAGCCACAGAGGATTATAGATCCAGTACGCACCTATGAGAGAGCTACTTTTCCCACGTTCACCAGAGATGATGCTGAGGAAGTGGAAGAAGCTGAACAGGGTGGTGAAATAAATTTTGCAGATAATATTATGGCGATGCATGATGAGTGGGATAATTTGCCACCAAGGGTTAAGGAGCACCTTAACTTTGACAGATTGGCACTGCGTTTTGATGAGTTCCATGTACTGGCTTCACCCCACTTTGGTACAGGAAACGTAGAGACTGCTGTTGAGCAGCCGAAGACAAGCCATTTTTACGAGTAACATTTCACAACACTCATCCTGGGATCCCGGTGGAGTGGTTGATTCTTGTTAAGTTGAGATTGCTTCTTGGCGACGCTACCGAGGGCTGACTGCAATGTCCCCGCTTGCATGATCATAGCTGAATGCCAGGTGTTAGCCCTTTATTGACCCTTGTGGCTAGCCACTGGGATAGAGGGTCGCTGGCCTTCTGGGAGAGAGTTTGTTTGTTCGTGTTTTCAGTGGACAGTGTTTAGATCACAGTGAGTGTTGGCATTCCAGAAGTTCATCGCTTCTGACGGCACGAGATTATCCTGAGATTTGAGCATTTTACGGGATTTTAAGTGATTTAAGTTAATTTATTAACTTAAAACGGTCTTTTTAATAAAGTCACATTGACTTTATTTATATTTTTATATCACTTAAATGTCAAAAGGAGGATTATAATATTTTAATGACTTTAAATATTATAAAGGTGCGCCCAACTATTGAAAAGGAATATATTAAAATGTTATAATATTTTAAAACCCTAAAAAGGGCGTATCCTCATGGAAATGCGTGCTTTTGCTTAAAGAGGCATTTTGGCAATTGAAACTCATATCATTTTTGACCATTTCTCTTTGCCTTGTGCAATTCTTCTGAGCATATCCTGTGACCAGGGTTTGATCATTGTGTCCATTGGAGAACGAAAACTCTTCAGAAAACTCTTCAGTGTTGAGTACTCTTGAGGCTGTGAAAGATCAGCTGAATCAGTACAGTTGAGGGCTTCACACAGAAGTTCTACAGTTGCAGACAGAGGATTTATTTATGCAGTTGTTTGTTCTTCAGTATAATAATTGAGGGTTCCTTGGTGGCGCTTCCTTCATCAGAGGCAGAGGTTTCCACAGAGTCTTCTTGCATTGTTTTCCATAGCCGTACGGCCAGCATTGGGGTTTGTGCCTTAAAAAGGCGTGTGAAGTAATTAATGAAAACGCCTTCTGTTTGAGAGGGCTTTGACATCTATCATTGGCGGCTTGTCCTTTCAAAGCTTTGTGACCAGTTTCTGATCAGGAGAAACCTTTCCTGGAGTCTTGGCGTGCATTCAGGCTTGTTTTCACCTTTTTCAGCTGTAGATCTGGCCAGTTTCTTATTTAAATAATCTGGAGCCCTTTTGGTATGTTTATCATTCTTAAACTATCTGTTGGTGTTAAATAATACATTCTGTACTTTCATTTTGAAGAAATAAGATCAAATTCATTTTTCTATGAGCAAAAATATGCTGCGTCCCCTTCTCTTGTCTATTAAGAACTTACAAAACCTTAAAAACATATTAAGACTTAAGAAATTGAGGGTTTGGAGCTAAGAGCCAGCAGGGCTCATCACACGACAACATGCTCTCCATTTATGCAGCAGACTCTAACCTCTTCCAAAAGCAGTAAGACAGTATTTTGGCTGATGCAACTAATATTGTTAGAGAAATATCATAAATAAACCAAAACAAGTAACCCCAAATTTTATTATCCTCTAAGTTCTGTGCAATGCAAGTTCCTTTTTCATGAAGATGATGTCACAAACCTGGAGAATACATACTAATAAAAGGTAATTTTTGAGGTACCAGCCTAGACAGCACACCTCATGTGCATATAAGGTCACACTTGTGGTTATGAGGTGACTTTTCCACTTTAGCTTGTGTACACTCAAATTCTGTACACAAAAAAGCACTTACAAAACAGAGCCTTGTCAAACCACTTACACCATGGATGCCTACATAAAAAAGCACCAGAACAGTAAGACATCTCTAGGGACTTATTAATTCTATGAGAAAGAATGCCCATCCATCCATTCTTTTAAGGAACAGTCACTGCCATAGAAATAATCAAAGGGTAGCTCCTTGATAAATCTATCAGTGAAGAATGGCTATCATCCTCCTTGAGGAGTGTCCCCATTCAATTCCAAGACACCATACCGGCAGTTGTGTGCAAAAGCCTGGGAAGACTATGACTACCCAAGACTCAGTAGATCGTTAGCAAAATAGATCACTACAAGCAAAAAAAATTTGAATAGAATGATAATTCAAGTAATCCAAGCTCCCCAGGTGTAAACATTTTTGGCAATTCTCTTAGGCCTCGAGAAAATATTTTGCAAACTGGGGATCCTTAGAATGTTTTACCAATCTACTTGACCTGAATTTGATCCCTTGCAAATTCTTCAAAGAGCCTCATTTACCATCAAAATCTGAATTCAAATTGAGAATAAAATGAAACAATTAAGATTGTATAGATAAAGAGGCACGGATAAACAAATATAATAAAGAGCAACTGTATTTTATCACATGAACTAAATCCCATTATGAGCAATAAAAAAGATTTCCATTACTCAATATATTGAGGACATGTTTGCAGCTTTTGTTGTCAACCAAGGTTAGACAAATATTAAATTACTTTTTGGCCATATTTCTCATACATTCAGTATTTGTATAATTTAATGGCCTACGAGTTAGATCAAAGCCATCCCATGTATCATAAAATGTGTAGATTAGTGTCTTCCCATTGAAATGGTAATTGATTATCATTATTCATTATTAAACAAAAGAGAGGAATACTCCTTATATAATGAATTACAAGACGATGTTTCTAAAAAGAAACGATCGTGAACTAAAGTAAACAAAAACAATAAACTAAATGTTGCTAAAACTAACAACCAACTAAGATGACCATTAAATATTACAATAATACTTTAATACCCTCCTTTAATGGTCATTCTACTAACTAAACTAAGCCTACCCATAATCTGATGGTCTTCTGGCCATGAATGCATAAAAGGCAAACTCCTTTTGCTCAATATGCTCTGCAAGATGGGCACTTTGTTGAGACCCTTCCTGGTTGGATTTTTGATCAGCCAACCACTTCTTGCAATGCTTCTGCATATGACCAATCTTACCACAGTAGTGGCAAGTGAAAGACTTCTTGGAGCTATCCTTTGATTTTCCTTGTCCTTTCTACTGAGTGGACTCGGCTTTGCCATTGTCTTTGGTAGTAAATGCTTGTTCAAAACTGGGAGACTCACTGCTACTCCCAAACTGTTGCTTCCACCTATCTTGCTACAAGAGCTTGTTGCACAGCTCATCAAACTTCAGGTCAACATTGGTGTAGGTAATGTTGAGAATCTCAATGAAGTGCTTGTAGGATCGTGGCAAGCTTTTCAGCATGATAACCACCATATCCTCCTCTTCCATCTTGTGACCAATGGCCTCTTGTTGATCACGAATGTCTCTGATCTTCATTAGGTGATCCTGCAAAGACATCTTGTCATCCATCATAATGGAAAACAACACATTCTTAAAAAAGAACACCATGCCCTTTTCTGAGGTTTCATGAAGATCCTTCAAGTGTTTCTAGATCTCCGCAATAGTCTTACTAGATGGTATTTTTGGTAGCATCTCATCAGTGACTGATAACTTGAGAAGCATAATTGCCTCTCGATTACTTCCATCATACTTGTCTTGGTTCTTTCCCATAGTGGTAGGAGTAGGACAAGCTTTTGTACCCAAAACAAGTGAATCTAGCCACCAGTACTCAAAGATGGTAAGCATCATTTACTTCCACGTGTTGTAGTTTTTATCATTGAACCTTTGGCTACTTTTCAACAAGATGTTGGTCAAAGATGCCATCCCTCCCGTTTTCCAAAGGCAAAAAAAACGAAGTAATCAGTTGGCATGAATCCCAAGGCAATCAGTCGGTCCAACAATTTTGTAAAAAATGGCCAAAAAATCAAAGGCTCAAAAACCCATGATTTTGTCCAAAAATTGAGAAAAAAATTCTGCAAAAATTAAACACCCCTCAGGTCTAAAACCCTAGGCACAAATTTCAAAAACTCATCAAAAAATGCACTCACGATTTTACGTCAAAAATGGCAGAAAAAATTTCAGCAACCCTAGGCACTATGACAGGGCACGACTTTTTGTTTGTAGGAAAACAATTGCCAAAAAACTTTGCAAAAACCTATCACAAGATCTACAGATTCATGAATTTTTTTTTCAAAAAACACGAGTAGAAACACTAGGTCGCGATAACCTTCAAAATGTTGATGTTCAGCATCTGGATGATTACTTCCAGCATCAACTTGTGAAGATAAATTTAAATATAGCCTTTGACTATTCAAATTTATCTTAAGTCATTATATTTAAATTATGAGGAGGCACCTCTTACCATGCAGTATTTATATTATTAATTAAAGTCGACTTTGTGAAAGTCGCGATTTCTCTAGAAGCCGACTTAATTAATAGTCATGTCTTTTCTTTTGGGGTCGACTTTTATTATGAAGAGACACGTCCTTCTCTCTCCCTTGTGTATAAATACAAGAGGATGATCATTCATTTAATCATCAAGTTCAATCATTATAATTCGCATATCAAGGAGAAGTTCGCACTTACAACAGATTGTAATTCTGTAGCAGCAGATCGACTTCAAAGAGAAATATATTATTCTGTATTTCGCATCTAAGAGAGGTGTTGTCATTCATAGTTTGATTATTCAAGTGCGAGTTTGTATCAAGAGCATATCGTTATTTGTGTAGAAGGCTGAAGATCATTATCAGCAGATTGCATCACTTAGTTTCTGTATTTGCATCAAATTGTGATGCTTCTTATTGGCCTTCTTATCGGCCTATTGTAAAGGAGACATTCTTGTTGTGATTCAATATATAAGTGATATATTGTTGTTGGGTTTTTCTCCCTCAAGAGGAGGGTTTTCCCAGGGTATCTGCTATGCCATTGTGTTGATTTTTTGAATTAATTTCTATACTCTAATCTGATCATTAAAAACTAACATGGTATCGAAGCGGGTTTGAAGAAGATCTTGATCAGATTTAGTATTACAGCGATACTCTTTATTCTCTTTCTCATTGTTGATTACTTCTATCTCTTCGTCAAGATGGTGAACGGTCTTAAGATTGAGGATAGACTTGAGGGAGCATCAAATTTCACATCTTGGAGATTCAAAATTATGCTCACATTGGAAAAAAATGAATTGGCTGAGTTTGTGGAGAGCATAGTTGCTGAGCCTACTGATGAGGAAGAGAAGATTCAATGGAAGAAGAAAGATACTAAGGCGAAGAAGATGTTAGTTGATTCCGTGAAGGACCATATTGTTCCAATCATCTCTAAGTTGAATATAGCAAGAGAGATGCTTAAGACTTTGGAGGAGATGTATGAGATCAACAACACAAGCCATGCACTTGCATTAAAGCAACAACTTCATCATGTTAAGATGGCGGAAGGAGAATCTATCATCACTTACTTCATGAAGATTTTTGAATTGAGAGATCAACTCTCTACCATTGGTCATATTGTTGATGTCAAGGATGTTGATGTCAAGGATTTGACCATGTTGGTACTTAATGGTCTTCCTTCATCTT
The DNA here is from genome assembly GCA_007258455.2 of Sequoia sempervirens. NCBI lineage: Eukaryota > Viridiplantae > Streptophyta > Pinopsida > Cupressales > Cupressaceae > Sequoia > Sequoia sempervirens. The sequence goes on from VDFB02074421.1 coordinate 17,035, forward strand.
GGGAGTCTTACATTCAAGGAATCAGTGCAAGATCGAAACTTCCCAAGTTTGATCGTTTGAGGGCAAATTGTATTCAAGAAGAGTCTAGGTTGGCTGCGAGAGGTATTAGTCAAAGCTCTACAAATGAAGACATTCATGTTCTTTCTGCTCAATCCTCGAAGAAGAAAGGAAAAGGAGGAAAGAAAGGATACTTCAAAAGGAATAGAGATAAAGTGTCAAATGGTGCTCCTGCATTCAAGAAGAAGAAGGATCTATCTTGCATTCAATGTTTTCGATGTGACAAGTTTGGTCACTATGCAAAGGACTGCCCAACCAGGCCTAATCAGCATGCTTCATTTGCGGATGTGGATAAGATCTCTCCTCAAAAGGATTCTAGGGAATTTCTATTCTAAAGTCATGGGCCTGTGTTCAAGCCGTGAAGGTTATGTACTGATCTGAGCACAAGAGTAGCACATCTTACTGTGTCCAGTATTTGCACCCATAAGAATATTTAAAGAGTTATTATTCTTTGTTTTGTTTGAAATCACCTTTCTAGGCTGAATTTTAGTTCCTTCATTTATTTGGATCATGTGTGATTAGTAAAGAGAGATCGTAGTTTCTCTTGAATTGTGTTCATTGACATAAGATCCTTTGAAGATTCAAAATTATTCGTTGCAAGTTACTTTCATGCTAGTTGTGAAGATTTATGAGTGTGACTCTGAAATAAAAAGAGAACTGCAATTTCGATGGTGATTAGTTGGTCACATCGATATCATTCTCTAATACATGAACTATGATAGAGCCTTGGAGAGGGTTAGTTCTACATGCTAACTGCATAATGCATTCAAGAAAACTGTAGTTGTGCAGATTGTCTTTTGTTATGCTGAGTTTAGCACTCTCGAGAAGAGTAAAAGATGGAATAAAGATAAGTTTCTTTATTCCTTCATTCTGATCTTTTGATATATTTCTCTTTAGGTTGATTTATTTATTCATGTTTTAACATTGTTCATAAATTCTTATGTATTCATGCTATAACCTAAGATAGTAAACTTTGTATGATTCTAGCCTTGATATTTCTTTGGATAGTTATAAACAGTCAGTAATCTCTCTCTAAAATGCTTCCAGATCTAGGGGCAAGAAGGTGATGAGAGATTGCTTAGTGTGGAAAAGCTTGAGGCATTTTGTGAGGAAGTTGTGCCAACCAAAGAAATGATCAAGCGTGAAGTCACAACTTGCAGCCATGGGACTGAGTTGGTGGCTAGAAGGAGTTCATTTCCAAAAGTCTTATTTGCAATCTCTAAAGCAGGGATCAAGAGGGAGTTCTATGACTCACTAAGAAGAAGTGAAGGTTGCAGTGTTGCAAAGCCAAGTGTTAAATCCTTGAAAGGCCTCTTCAATTGTTGAGATCATAATTGCACAAAACAGTCATCTGGATTTGATATTGGCAATCTTGGTCGATGAGGTGAGAAGGTTGATGCATGTACTTAAAGATTTAGAGGGAGCCTACTGAACCTAAAGAAGAAGGCAGTTGATTGGATCGTTGATGTATCTAGTCAATACTGGACCTAATATTTGCTATGCAGTGAGTGCACTTAGTCAGTTCATGTGTGAACCAAGGAAAATATATCTAGTTGCAACGAAGCATATCCTGAGATACTTGCGTGGCACAGTTGGATATGGGCTGAGATATTCATCAAGTGTGGATTTGAAGTTGCATGGTTATACTGATTCTGATTGGGCAGGGTGTGTTACTGATCGGAAGAGCACCTCTGGATGTTGCTTCAGTTTGGGGTCTGCTATGATATCCTGGTGTAGCAGGAAGCAGTCTTCAGTGGCACTGAGTACAATAGAGGCCGAATATATTGCAGCTTGTGTGGCAGCTCGAGAAGCAGTGTGGCTTCGAAAGCTCCTTGCAGGATTGTTTGGACAATCAATGGAGCCTACTATCATTCATTGTGTTAACCAGAGTTGTGTGAAGCTTTTTGTCAACCCTGTGTTTCATGACAGAACTAAGCATGTTGAGATCAAATACCACTATGGAAGGCGATCCAGTTGAGATATATCAGCACTGATGAGCAGACCGCAGACATTCTCAAAAATCCTCTCTCCAAGATAAAGTTTGTGTACTTTCGAGACAAGCTTGGTATGGTCGAGAATCAAGCCCTAGCTAAGGAGTCTCAGTATCAATGATCCTCTTTAATGCATTTCTCTTTGAGAGAGATTTGAGGTGCAAGCCCTTGTTAATGCATTTCTCTTTGAGATTTGAGGTGAAAGCCCTTGTTTCCACCCTCTGGGAGAGCCATGGTGGATGTCATGTGTGTGACTCCATGACAACATCACGTGAGAGAGTCCGTGATGATTTTTCTTGTACTTGTGATTTCACCCTCTGGGAGAGCCATGGTGAACGTCACCATGAGGTGACAACATCACGTTGAGTGATGAGCACTAGTACATACTATACATGGGTGTAGCCATGATGGTTGATATCACGATGAGGTGATATCTTTCGATACCATTCATGGGAGTAGCCATAATGGTTGATATCACGATGAGGTGATATGCTTCTTTTCACACATGGGTGTAGCCATGGTGTTTGTCATCATGATGAGGTGATATGACTTATTCAGTTGGAAGAACTCCTCCCTAGCTGAGAGGGAGTGTTGATGTTCAGCGTATGGATGTTTACTTCCAACATCAACTTGTGAAGAGAAATTTAAATATAGCCTTTGATTATTCAAATTTATCTTAAGTCATTATATTTAAATTATGAGGAGGCACCTCATTTACCATGCAGTATTTATATTATTAATTAAAGCCGACTTTGTGAAAGTCGCAATTTCTCTAGAAGCCGACTTAATTATTAGTCATGTCTTTTCTTTTGGGCCCGACTTCTATTATGAAGAGACACGTCCTTCTCTCTCCCTTGTGTATAAATACAAGAGGATGATCATTCATTTAATCATCAAGTTCAATCATTATAATTCGCATATCAAGGAGAAGTTCGCACTTACAGCAGATTGTAATTCTGTAGCAGCAGATCGACTTCAAGGAGAAATATATTATTTTGTATTTCGCATCTAAGAGAGGTGTTGTCATTCATAGTTCGATTATTCAAGTGCGAGTTTGTATCAAGAGCAGATTGTTATTTGTGTAGAAGGCTGAAGATCATTATCATTGATTGTTAGTCGGATATTTTACTTGTTGTCGGCCGTAGTTGGCCTCGGTCGTAGTCAGCCTCGGTCGTAGTCGGCCTCGGTCGTACTCGGCAATTGTCAAATAAAACAATAGTTAGTAAAGAATAATAATGTCATGTACTCTCGGCAAAACATGTTCTGATTAATGTTAATGTAATGTTGTTATGAAGCGTCGTGTCGGTTGGTTGTCTAACCACCGCCGAGCGTTATATGTAGTCGGTTGGGATAGTCGGGAGATAGTCATGAGTTATGAATAGTGAATGAGTTTTGTTGCCGATGATTATACTGTAAGCATTGTGATACTCTTTGTACATGATATTCCTGAGAATGAATAAAGTTTTTGGCATTTTACTATGATATCTTTCAGTTTACTGTTTTATCCTATGTTCTGTTTATTACAAGTTTGCCAGTAGTACGTAGAGTTTGAATCCCATTCCGTAGGCAAACATTTGGCGCCATTGCCTGAACGGACTAGGGCATCATCCACCATGGCAGCGTAATGGGTCAACCAGCGGAAGAACCTATAAATGCTAATGAGGAACGAGAAGACTCATTGACAGAAGATTTGGTAAATTTGTGGAAAATCTTGCTCCGTGA
>VDFB02074422.1:0-14365 GCA_007258455.2 Sequoia sempervirens
TTTATGGAGCAAGCCTATGTGCATTTGTTATGCATTTTGGAACTATTTCTGAATTTTTGGAGCATCTGTCCTTTTCTGTGTTTTCCAGAACCAAAGTTCTGGAGCATATGCGCTTTTCTAAGTTGTGTTTTTTTGTGTTTTCCAGAACCAAAGTTCTGGAGCATTCTTGCATACCAAGCCTATTCCTTAAGCGTTCAAAGGATTCTTTTCACAATGCCTTTGTGAAAATATCAGCGAGCTGCTACTCAGATCTGCAATAATGAAGTTAAATCTCTCCATGCTCCACCAACTCTCTTATGAAATGATATCAAATTTTGATATGCTTGCTTCACCCATGAAAGACGAGATTCTTCGTCAATGCAATAGAAGATACATTGTCACAAAATATGGTTGTACCATCTTCTTGCTACTTTTTCAAATCTGTAAGGATTCTTTCTAGCCAAATAGCCTGACATGCTACTACATTTGCTGCTATATATTCTGCTTCGGCTGTGGAGAGTGAAATAATGGGCTGCTTATTTGATGCCCATGATATTGCTCCTAAACCCATGTGGAACAAGTATCCCGAAGTACTCTTCCTATCATCTACATTTCTGCCCAATTGTAGCACCCCTTTGAATCGGTCTCTTTGGATTTCTGTGTAAGTGCTATTTGATATTTCATTGTTAATTGTGCCATTGAGTTATGTGAGCAGTAGAAAGAGGATGTTATTTGATTTAAGAAGTTTAAATTGAAAATTTTAGTATTTGCATATATATATATATATATAATACTTATTCAATTATTCTTGAACATTGAATTAATTCCTTCATAAAATTAATAAGAGAAATATAAGTCCTCTTTATTTCATCTAGAGATTTCTAATAAAGTAAAATACTAATAATAATAATAATAATAAAAAATGTCAAATAAAATAAATAGTATTATTATTATTATTACTACTACTAAAATAATATAAATGATAGTTGGCAATTTTGTGTCAATAGTTCTAGAGATTAAGGCAAATGAAAATACATTTAATATAATTAATGTACATCATTAAATATGTTTAAAAATATGAGATTTAATAATATTCAAAAAATAAATGTAGAAATAAACAATATATATATATTAAATTGATATAATAAAGAAACTTAAAAGAGCATCTAAGAAGTACACCTGCCTGGCATGAGCCCTCCACCTGCCTTCAATGTATTCCTTCCAGTTCACGTGTCTTGTTTAAGCACCCACATTTTGTCAAAATTTCACGTGTCCTTCTGTGTGTCCTATTTTTCTGCATGCATATCTTCTTAGGACATCTCTGAATCTGGCTTTTGGGGGGAGAATCCGGTGGCAGGGAAAATGACGTCACAGGTGGCTGTGGCAGAACTGCTACGACAGGAAACTAAACGCATGAGAAAACTATTGAGAATGGTCTTCAAAGAGGACGGGGGGGAAGGACATCTTTCAGCGGGGCATTTTGGCTTGCCAAGGAAATTAATTCTGCAGTTGTCCATAATCAAGTTCCAGCTATGGTACATGATTTACCTCAATTGGTGAAACAGGTACTATAAGTTTGTATCCTACTTCTTCCTGCATTTCATTGATGTCTTAAACTATAATATGGCAGAATTTTCGTAGTTATATAGAGAGGATATCATATTTCCAAATGGTGTACTTGTTCTTGTTCTGTAGTGTTTAATGAACCAAAATTTCAAATTTAAAACAAATCACCAGAATCTCGTATAAATATTTGGTATGAAAAACATGTTTGAATTGGTAAAACAAATCCGCTTTGTACATTTTCTGCAATCATAGCATTTCATGAGATCACATTTCTTAGAGGAGTAAATAGCATTCCTAATTCCGTAGGCAACCTGACACATCTGCAGTACTCGAAATTAGAATGTTGTAGAGGTTTAAATAATCTTTCTGATTCCATTCGTAACCTATCCCAACCCAAGAATGGTAACACAAAATCCTGTGGCCTCTGGCTTTTGTTGACTGATGCCATGTAGTAGCAGCCCGCGGTGTCATAATCACTTATACTTTGATAAGGTCATGCAAGACTATAATATGAATGAGATTTCATGAGAAGGCAGTCAGTTGAAACTAGAACTATCTCAGTCAAACCGTTCCACGAGTTGCCTTTCTTAAAATTTCCAAAAGCCTTCTCTGCCTGCCCTTGCTGGCATTTATATGGCCTACAGCTTCTAAGCTTTCACAGTTCTCAGGGTGGACCTCCTGAACCTTTTCAAATTTGAGGGAGAGCTCTTAAGATCTCCTAGCTTCATTTGAAACTGTCTCAGCCGCAACACTGAAAATAATAGGAAGTTTAAAGGTTTAGATAACCCCCCCTATATTCTATCGCAGTTGCTGCTCTTGAAAATAAATTGATGTTTAATGACAGTCTTTCACAAAAAAAAATAATTACCGTCAAGAATCCAATAATGAACACAATTAGGTTTTAACAATTACGGTATCCTTTACCCTATGTAGTTAAAATAAATAGCAGCAGTAAGTAAATGTCTTGAATATGTAAAATACCCAGTTGCCTTCATCTGTCAACTGTTTCCTCCAACTATTGCATAGATCTTTTGTGCCTGTGAATGTGATTTGTCTCTTAATAAATCTACTTCCATGCAGTTATGAATGTGATGCCATATATACCTCGCCCCACACTTAAAATAATAAATAAATCACAATCAAAGATTATACCCCTGATTTATAACATCCATAATGTGATTTATCCGATTTCTAATAATCAGATTTAATGTATCCTCTAAACTATTAATAGTGTTCATGGTATTAGGATATAAGTTTAAATATAATGTTTATCTAGTGCTTATGTAGCATACAAATAAAGCACTATTCTAATTTAATTTATTAATCTTTGGTGTATAAATAATCAGAAAATGCTTAATTTTACAGCCAGTAAATTAGAAAACTGTCAAAGTAAATCTTATATATATTGATTTCAAAATTTACTCATACGAAATATTCTAATTTAATCTATTAATCCTTGGTGTATAAATAATCAGTAAATGCTTAATCTTACAACCAGTAAATTAGAAAACTATCAAGTAAATCTTGTATATTGATTTCAAAATTTACTCACAGGAAATGAACATGTAATATCTAGCTGTAAATGTGGTACTCGGCTCCCATATCCAGTAATGCCTTTGTCCCCATCTTTTAAAACTAAAATAAATAAGGATCAAATAATCATCAATCAAGTGTTAAGAAACACAATTTAATAAACATTTTGGAGATCATTGTGTTCAGATAAATTCAATATAAATCTATTTTACAGTTTAAATGGCCGTTAAGATTTCCAGCTGTGTCTTTAATTGAATAATGTCTAGGTTGTTTCCAAGGGACAAAAATGATTTACTCTCCTTTTAACTATTTTAAATTATTATTATTCTTCTCATGTTGTATTTCTTATCCTCCAAACCATTATAAAGAGACCCACGTGTATGTGGGGAAATTAAGAATAAGGATGGATAATATAAAATTAACTTAATTTTAAAAGAGTAGGGTTAATGAATTCTACGCATTTTCCAAGGGAGCCCTTCAAGAAAAAAGTAATCATTCTAAGAATAAAGAAAATAAATAAAATAACAAAAAATAAAGAAATGTTTCCTTCTCCCCCGTGAAGAAGAGGAAATTTATATTTAGGTAGAATTAGTATTTTTTTTTAAAGAAAAGAAAGAAGGCTCTTTTATTTCTTCCCATAGAAAATAAATTTAATCTTTATGAGCAAATAAGGTCATTCTTTTATTTTATTTTTTTTATATATATAAAGTACCCATTATCCATGTATTTAAATATAGATATAAATAAAAGGAATTAGTAGATAATTTAATAAATACATTTTATATAGGTAATGGATTTTCATTTATTTATTTTGGTTTAACTTTATTAGGGTTAAGGGGAGGGAGGGAGATATTAATATATTAAAATCAGGAGGGGTATCTATACATCGGCATTAATGTTAATGATTATATTGATTATAATAATAATATCAATTGTCTTGTATTAGGAACATTAGATAATATGTATCCAATCAAATAAATCTATAGTTTAAATGGTTATTGAGTTAATTTCTTGGAAATCTTGAGGAATCAAAGTGTTTGGTTTGTGTCATTAATGTAGTGTAATAGATCATAAACTTATATAGTGTCATTTACTTTATTATTTCTCTTTGGAGGTTGTAATTTACAAAATACTGGATGAAGGTATCATATTTGAAATGTATCCCTTAATGTCTCTTTATTAAGAGACTTCATCACTTCAAGTGTCAAGACAATTCTAATCAATTCATATCATTACCACTGAAAGTGTGAGCGTTGTCACTATGTTTATTGTGGGACTAATCTACCTTCAATTTAAGTTATCAAAATAGGTCATAAATATGGGTTGGGAATTTTACTATGATACTTGCCCTATCTTCACTTTAGTTGTCTAATTAGTTGAGTTCAATGGTAATGACAACCAGTTAATTCATGAATATCAACAAATGTCTTCCCATTTTGAATTGAATGGACTCATTAATTATTGAGTGTAATGATTTTTCAATGTTATTTAAATATCTTTGAGGAGTGAATTTTCCCTTAATGTGAGCTTCTTTGGGAACCCAAGTATTTACATACACTCTAGTTGTGAGCATATGAATATTTGTGTCATAGAATCCCTTGCTTTTCATTTGTATGCCTTTGGAAGCAGTCACCTTGTAAGTGGTCAATGAGATTGTTGTATGTTATGTTTTGGTTAACCTTGTGGTTTGGCCTTGTGATTGTTCTGCTTGTCTATCTTGGTCATGGGTCCTTTCTTGTCATCTCCTAGCACGGGGGGTGGGCCTTCGGGTCCACATGGTCGGGTGGAACATGCTATGCACCCCATTGGGTCCCCAGTCTGAGTGTGTGTTGATGTAGTTAATCCAGGACTCTACCTCAGTTCTTTTGTACTATGTTCCATTATGTAACCTTTTATTGGATGTATCTTTTCCTCTGCACAATAGGAGGCATATGGACTCCTAAAGTAATGTAATGTACTCCTGAAAATAGTTGTAATGTATTACTCTATCCTTGTAAATTTTATGTGATAGCCATTATCTGATATATTGTATCTATGGAAATATGCTCTACTATTGTATTATGGAATTGTGAATTGAATTCTATAAAATGGTGTATTGTTTTATTCACATGTGATCATTAATGATTGTATGTTATCATTATGTAGTCTCAATTTTCATTTGCTTTCATTTGATTAAAGTGTCAAAATTGTAATGACTCTCTCGTGTACCCCAGAGGACGTAGATGAATTAGTAAATGTATAATTGCTTTCATGTGATAAATGTACAAGCTTATCTTACATAATGACTCACTTTCCAAAAAAAAAAAAAAAGTTTAACAAAAAAATTATTAGTGCGACATTATGTTGTCCTTTGGGGTTCAACGGCGGGGCATTACACCAATCACTATTTGTGTATCCAACTAGCTAAAACTCATTGGAGATGTACATAATGCCATAGCCTTCGTGCCATTGACATACCTTAAAATTCATTTCTTTCTTCTAGTGTGTGTCCTTAGGTTTCTCCATGAACCTATAAATCAGGCTTACCACGTACATCAAATCTGGTCTTGTTGCTATCAAATACATGAGGCTTCCAACCATGCTCTTGTAGAGGGTTGGGTTAACATCACTGTTGCTGTCCTCTTTGCTTAATTTCAGACTTGTAGCTATTGGGGTTGGGGCTGGTTTGTTGTCCAACATTCTAAATCTCTTCAAGATTTGTTTAGCATAACTTGTTTGTGAAATAAAAATGCCATGATCTGTTTGTTGGACCTCTATGCCTAGGAAATATTTTAGCAAACCTAGGTCTATCATTTCAAACTCATTTTTCATTGCTACTTTGAAATCAGCAATGAAAAGATTACTATTTCTTGTGAAAATTAAATCAGCTACATACAAAACAGCAATAAGAATCTCACCATTAGCTACGTTGATGTAGAGTGTGGGCTCACTATCGCTTTTGCTAAAGCCATTGCTCAGAAGGTATGAATCAATTCTGCTGTACCATGCTCGTGGTGCTTGTTTCAGCCCATAAAGAGCTTTCTGGAGCCTGTAGACCTTGTCTTCTTTCCCTGGAACTTCGTAGCCAGGTGGCTGCCCCACATACACCTCTTCTTTCAACACTCCATTTAAGAAGGCTGATTTCACGTCCATTTGTAATACTTTCCATTCGTGCTGGGCTGCAATTGCTAGGATTGCCCGCACTGTTTCCAGCCTTGCAACTGGTGCATATGTTTCATCATAGTCTCTTCCAAGCTGCTGTTTGTATCCCTTAACAACCAGCCTTGCTTTATGTCTTTCAACCTTACCATCAACAGTGCATTTGGTCTTATAGACTCACTTAACTCCAATGACTGATTTTCCTTTGGGTAAATCAGTGAGCTCCCATGTTTTGTTTCTCACTATAGCGTCCATTTCTTCATCCATGGCGTTATACCATTTTTCCTCTTTCATGACTTTTTCAAAATACATTGGATCACTATAAGAAAACATAGCAAAATCTGAATTCTCATCAAAGTCATTATACCTTACATTGTCATAAATTTCCCTCACGCTTCTAGTCTTCCGTGACATCAATGATGCAAGCATAGGATCAAAATTTCTGGAGCTGTTTGATTGTTGGACTGATGAAGAAGACTGCTGCTGTAAACTTCCGGAGCATCTGCCATGCTGGAAGTTTTCAGAGCAACTTCCCTGCTGAAAGTTTCTGGAGTTGTTGTTGTTGTTTTCTGAACTGTTACCTTGTTGTAAAGTTCCAGAGCATCTTCCTTCTGCAGCTTCTTCATCCTCAAGAGGTATTGAAACAAAAATACTTGTGTTGCTATCAACTGTTCCATCCCATGACTCATTTTCAATGAATTCAACATCCATGCTGATCACCACTTTCTTGGTGATGGGATTGTACAATTTGTAGGCTTTGGATTCTTCACTATAGCCTATGAAAATGCATTTTTCTCCTTTGTCATCAAATTTCTGCCTTTTCTCTTTTGGCACGAGTGCATATACCACACATCCAACTATTCTCAAATGCTCAACACTCCATTTTCATTTCGTCCACGCTTCTTGTGGGATTCTATCACGAATGACCTTTGTGGGGAACCTATTCAAGATGTAGACTGTTGTTGCTACAACATCACCCCAATACTCATTAGACAAACCTTTTGCCTTCAACATGCTTGCTACCATCTCCGTGATGGTTCTATTCTTTCTTTCAGCCACTCCATTTTGTTGTGGAGTATACCGGGCTGTGAGTTGTCTCTGAATACCATGAGACTTGCAAAAATTCATAAACTCTTGAGAGATATACTCCCCCCCTCTGTCTGTTTTGAGGACTTTGATATAGTGACCGCTTTGCTTTTTAGCCAAGGCCTTAAACTCTTTGAATTTCTCAAATGCATCTGATTTGTTTTTCAAAAGATACACCCAGATTTTTCTATTATAGTCATCTATGAGTGTCATGAAATATACATTTCCTCCTAGGGTTGGGGTCTTCATGGGACCACACAAATCTGAATGCACCAACTCTAATGGTGCTCTAGCTCTCCTAGAATGCCATGATTGAAAATGATGCCTATGTTGTTTACCTAGGATGCATGCTTCACACTTTCCATTGGGCTCTACAATTACTGGTAGACCCCTAACCATATCTTTTTTAGCTAAAAGATTTAAACTAGAATAACTTAGATGCCCATACCTCAAATGCCAAAGTTTGGATGGGTCTTGGATGAATGTCTTGAAGGCTGACTGCTGCAAGCCTGTTGATCGTGCTGAGATTTGCATTTTGAGGGGAAACATTCAGTTATTTGTCATTTGAACCGTTGCCATAACTTTCTTGCTTCCATCTCTGTCGTAGATGATGCATTCCCCTTTCTCCGTTAGCACTCTATAACCGTTTTGGACCATCTGTCCAATGCTCAAGAGATTGTGTTTCATTCCTGGGGCATAGAAGATGTCATGAAGCTGTCTTTCTTCACCATGCTTGGTTTGTAGGCACACTATGCCTTTGCCCATAACTGGAACTTTCTCATTGTTTCCCATTTTGATTTCAGACTTAATGCTGTGGTCAATGGAGGCAAATAAATTTTTGTTACCACTCATGTGGTTGCTACAACCACTATCCAAGTACCAAACTTCAGTGCTGCCTTGTTCTGCAAAATTGCATGTAATGAACACTTGTGACTGTTTTTCATTTTCAGCCTTGTTCTCATTTGCTACATTTGCATTTTGACTCCCTTGGTCACGTTGTTTCTTCCTGCATTCACTTGCATAGTGACCATACTTGTGACAGTAGTAACATTGCACATTGCTCTTATTAGATCTTTGATTTGAGCTGCTATTTTTTTTGTGTTTTGGAAGTCTGATTGGGAGGTGTTTTCCTCCTCTTGATTGTTTGAGGCTCCTCTTCCGGAGTTGCTTCTGCCTCTACCTCTTTGACCTCTTCCTCTACCATTTCTTCCTTTTCCTTTGCCTTTCACATTGGCTTGTGCTTTAAAGGCTTGTTCCTGGGAAGAATTTGCAGACCTATTTAGGCATTGCTCATGGGTTGGAAGTGAACCCATTAACTCATCAACTGATAATGTTGAGAGGTCCTTTTCCTCTTCTATGGCAATAACCACCAGGTCAAATTTTGTGGGTAAACTCTTGAGAATCTTGTCCACAATCTTCTGCTCTTCCATAGTTTCTCCATTTATCCTCATTTGGTTAATCAAGGTGGAAGCCCTTGTATGAAAATTTAAAATGGACTCACTGTCCTTCATCTGTATGGTCTCAAATTCTCTCCTTTGCAGCTGGAGTTTCACTTACTTGACTTTCTCAGACCCTTTGTAGGTGGTTTGAAGTATTTCCCATGCTTCTTTTGCATAACTAGCTACTGCTATTCGAGGAAAGATAGCCTTTGTCAAGGTTGCCTCAATCAAACTGAGGGCTTTTGCATCATTTTTCCTTGTCTCCTTCAGCTGGTTCTTTTGAGCATTGCTCAATGCTGCAAATGCATTTGGGTCAGTCACATCTGTGAACCCATTTGATACTAATTCCCACAAATCATTTGCTACTAAAATGGTTTTCATTTTCTTTGCCCAAACATCATACTTTTCTCCATCAAATATAGGTGGCTGCTGCCAACTTCTATTGTCTCCTCCAACCATTTTGCTAAATGGGGGAAAACTACAAGTACCTAGATAAAATCTAGGGCTTTTCTTCACTGCCCAGAAAACTAGGGATTTCCCAAATACCCAGAAACAAAAATTCTATCACAACATGCCTAGGAACAAAGCTAGGGCTTTAAAAACTAAATGCCTAGAAAAATTAGGGTTCTGATACCAATCTGTTGGGAAAAATAGACCCAACTACAGTGGGAAAAGAATGAAAACACATACAGCTCAAAGGAGACAAACACAATGAGACAAAAATAATATATATATTCACTTTTCTATTTCATTCCTAAAGTGATTACATTCAAAAAGATTACTAATAAAAACTCAGAGCAAAAGCTCTGTACATTCTCATACAAAACATTGTGCTTGTTCTGGTGCATCTTCCTTCTGTGTGTTGTTGCGTGCTAGAGACATTCCGGAGCATTGGAGCACTATCAATGTTCTCTGTTGCTGCAGATTCTCCTGAACTTTCACTTTCTGTAGTTCTGTGTTCTGCTGAACATTCTCTTGTTTGCTACTGCAAAAAATTTCAGTCTCTGTCTCCTTCTCATTCTACTACTCAAAAACATTCTGTCTTTTGTCTTTTGTTGCCTTTCCAAAATCTGGCACCCAATTCAAATTCAAATTCAACCACCACAATTAATTTGTTGTCAAATATTAATTGGTCAGCATGGTGGTCAGATACGTCAAGGGGAGAATAGTCCAAATTTGATTTCATTTGAGGGTGCAATAAATGCACTTTCCTGTTGCTGCTTGAGATTAAATATTCCAACAAATTCTGCTGTAAATAGCTGTTAGTGGCTCTCTTTAAAGAGGGATCCTCTTTGCTTTGTTTGGTATGAAAATTTATATTGTGATGATATTTCCTTTGTGAAGAGAAAGCTTAATAGAAGGTAGCTTTCATGCATTTGCTTTCCAAATCATGTGTACACTATTCTTTCGTTGAGTTCAATATTCATACCGAAAATGATGCTCAACTTGTGCCACATGCAAGTCCATTCTTCCATTTTTACACCATTGTTAGATTGTTCAAAAATGCAAAGACTTTGTATAATCATGGGTATCTTCATAAGTGAGTTTAAACTCATCACTGATAATAAGAGTAGCAATTGCATCAAAGAGTCGAATAGAGGAGGGTGTATCCTCTGTAATGTTTAGACTAAACTTTGAGGACCTCATGGCTTGAGTTGCTTTTGTTATCCCATTGCTCTATGTATTCCCAAAAGTAAAATAGTTAAATGTAGATAAATGCAACGCACAAAAAAAATAGAGAAATAAATTAGAGCATTGGAGAATTATAAATGCATTGTAGCTTTTCAGATTTAATCCAATGAAATAAATGAAATAATAATTTTAAATATATTATTGTGTTTTTTCAATGAGGCCGAGAAAATTAGGTATTTGAACTGAATAATGGAAAAATCAAGGATGAAAATATAATTGTTGAACATTATTAGTAAGTGCAATAACAAGAAAGATTTATTAAATTAACATATTTTTTGTTTAGATAGTTATGTTAATATTAGGCACAATTATTTCTCATATGATTTGAAATCATTTATTTCTAAAAATAAAAATGGTATGGAATATAGAAAGGAAAAGAGGCGTTTTACTTTTAGAAATCATTTACATTGTCTTTTAAAATAATTGAAATAATTTGTGTTTTAGAAAAGAGATTTTTAAGAGGAAATGTGAATTCATGTAATAAGAGAATATAAAGTAAAATTAGAATTTTGATTTTTAATTTTTTAAAGGGAATGATTTGTGATATTATGGCAAGTTATCTATTGGAATCGAATGCATTGGTTCTTTGAATTTATTTAAGTAATCATTTCCAATAAAAAATTATTAATTTAAAAGGTAAAATTAAAAAATATTAAACTATTTGACACAAAAAGAAGTTTGTAAAATTTAGAAAATTAAGCATAAACAACATATCTTTTGAGATTTATTTAAATAATCTTTTCTAATAAAAATAATTAGGGAAGAGTAGTGGTGCGGGCTAATTTTGTAGCATGTAGCAATTGATTGGAATATCGTAGAACCTTCATTTTTTTTTTGAAATGTGGACAAGCTGCTTATCTATCTATAACTAAGGTTTCAAGGTGTGACTCATCATGCAACTCACCCAAAATTTGACTTTTTAAAGATTTGACCAAAATTAATCATGGGACCCCAGTAGTTGAACAAAAAAATATCATTTGTTGCTTGTAGAATATCATATTGTTATTTACAATAAAATTAATATGCAACCTAAATGGACCAAATACCTATTAGTAACCATAAATCTTTGATATCTGTAGCTTTTATATTCAAAACATATGGACCAATAGTTGAACACAAAAAAATTATTTGTTGTTATAAAAACAACACATAATTATTTAAAATACAACTTATACCAAAAAAAATGGACCAATAGTTGAACACTAAAACTTTTTGAAAATCCTTCACATTTAATGGGAAAATACATGGTATTTATTGTGCTCACCTTTTATATTTGTGATAGGAAAAACTATTAATATAAAATACTCCAATGCTTGTACATTGCTACCCCAATAGTTGTACACATAAAAATAATATTTTTTCACTATGATAACAATACTTGTTTAAATGAGGTGGATTCACCAAAAAATATACACTGTACAAGAAACACTGTCATTGGAAAACTAAAATTTTTGTCATCCATAACTTCTACTCCAGAAATGAATTGAAAGATTAGGAGGATGGCGTTTCCGTGCCGTGCGAGCAGAGCTAGGGCGCTCGTGCCCTAGCTCATTCTTCTGTCCTTCATGCTGGTGTGCTGTGGGGGGGTGTTCTTCATCATTTGGGGTTTATTGGCTAGTCGCTAGATGACCGTTTTGCGGGTTTCTGGTTGGTCTGTGGTTCCTTTGGTGGTGTGATTTTCTTGGTTGGTTTTGGGTTGGCGGCGACGAAGTTTTTTGTTGGAGGAGGTGGCGTTTGGGCTTGGGTGCTGTGGTAGGGTGGATGGGGTGTCTCTTGGCGGCCGCCTTTGCTTGGCCTAGGCTGCGGGTGGGGGCTTAGGGTGCCATGGTGTTGGGTGGAGTGGTGTTTGAGCTAGTGTGTGTTGGGTTTTGTGGTCAGCGTAGGGTGGAGCTGTGGGGGTTCTTTTCTTGCGTGCTTCTCCTTTTTGGTGGGGTGTGTGGGGTGCTAACCTTGGTGTGGGGTTTAATGACCCTAAGATTTTTGAGGGATTAGTTTTTTAGTGAAGTTTCTTTTCTTTTCTTCAATGGAGCATGGGGAGTCGTTAGGGTTTGGAACCAAGTTGGATTTTTTATCTGCTTTTGGTTCGAAACCCTTGCCACATGGGTCACGACTCTATGATAATAATTTATTTTCTTAGAATTTGGATAAGAATGAGATGGGACTGACAGGAGGGTTTCGGTTTCCAAAGATTAACGTATGCATAGAAAGGTGCAAAGAGAGGCCGAATGTTGTGATCTCGATGGAGATGCTCACAGAAGATATTGAGTACTACTCACGTTACTCTCTGTATTGCAAATTTTTGGGATTGAAGATTTCGTTGCAATTTTTGGAGGCCTGGGCCCAAAGGACTTGGTTGCCGGAGGGAGAGATGGAGATTAGGCTCCTGGAAAATAACTATTTTATGGTTTCGTTTGACTGCATGGCAGATAGGATCAAGGTTTTTGAAGGAGGCCCTTATTTTTACAATCAGGTGGCCTTGTTTATCAAGCCATGGCATGCAGGCTTCAATCTGGTCGAGGAGATTCCTAGTCAGGTTCCAGTCTGGGTGCGATTGCCGAGGCTCTCAGTCGAGTGTTGGCATGATGATGTTTTGCATTTACTAGCTTCAATGCTTGGTAAACCTGTGGGTTCTTCACAACAGACATAGCTCAAAAAGGTAATGAAATTTTCCCAGTTCTGTGTGGAAATTGATTTAAGTAAACCTTTGCCAGACTCTTTAGAAGTGTGTGTAGGATCTTACTCATGGGTTCAACAGCTAGACTATAAGACCTTACCTTTTAGATGTCGTTTGTGTCATGAGTATGGCCACTTACAACGTAGATGCCCAAGGGCTAAGCCTTTGGAGACTAAATCTTCACAGCCCCCTGACAATCCGCCTAGGGTGGATAAGGGAAAGGGTCCTAGTCAGGGTGGTGGTACCGGGGAGGATGGCTATATTCTCGTCAAATCTCAGAATAAAAATAAGGGGAAAAAAAGGACTATGAAAGAGAGGCAGGATGAGGATACTTTTAATAGATTTGAGGTTTTGGAGGGTCTTAGCTAGCAGGAAATGAATCCAGGTTTGGTTGATTTGGATAAAGGAATTTTGGGTTCTGAACAGTAGGGGCAAGAGGTTGAGCTGGAGTAGGCATACCATTAGGTGGTGGATTTGGGCTTATAGGGTGCTGAGCTAGATGGGGGAGGCTATGGACAAGAGGGGATCAGCCCCAGGGTCTCTCCTGCTCCACAGGAGGATGGAACCTTGCATTTGGAATCAAATCTAAAGATGGATGCTCATAAAGAATTAGACGGTGTAGTGGTGAAGGACAGTGAGGCTTTGTCTCATCCTATGCGGAGAACAGGTTCAAAGGGGGGAAAAAACAATAAGCCATCTCCTCATTTGGGTATCTTGCAAAAAGATCTTAAGAAAGGAGGGGCGGAGAAAGTCGCTAAGTTGGGTAGGAAAAAGGATATGGAGAAGATTAAATTGATAGGGGAAAATTTGGTGGAATCAGGGTTAGTCAAGACTTTGGATTCTCACTTCTCAAGCCCTTTGAAATGATTGTTCTATCATGGAATGTTAGGGGCTTGAATAGTGGCCCTAGAAAAAAAGTTGTTCGGAATTTGGTTAGATGTCAGTCTCCTGATATTCTTTTTTCGCAGGAGACCAAGCTTTCTGTGGATGGTATGGTGGGTGTAATGCCCAAGCTATGGATGAACGGTGAATGCCAATGCATTGGTACTCAAGGATCCTCTGGAGGGGTGGCTTGCTTATGGAACCCTCGAAAGATTTTCCCCAAGTGGTGGATGTCCTTCAAGTTCTCTATCTCTATGGTGGCCTCTTGTTATGAATTGGGGGAGTCGGTTCTTTTTTCCAACATTTATGCACCTGTGGATATGTAGGGAAAGCATCTATTATGGTTGAATATTCGTTATGTACGAAGTATGGATCC